>SNQN01005801.1:0-42302 GCA_008642245.1 Bassia scoparia
ACATTTCGGCTGCTTTCATAACACGATGCTTTTAGAACATTTTTCAAACCATCATGTCGTAATGTAGCTTTGCATATGCCATCGTTGTGCTTGTTCACTACATACAACTTCGAACTTTATTCCAAAACTACTCAGTAAGTATAGCCTTGAAGTTCAAATTGCTTTGCTTTGCTTCTTCATAGTATGTTGGTTTTCACTACACATAACCTTAGACTATTCCAAAGTCATTTGTTAATGTATGCTTGTTATCAACCTAAGGCGGTTTTTCCTTGCAGGGCTATTACCTTCTAGGTGTTGTTTGTCATGTATAGCCGTTAGCGCCCCATTTTCCTAATCGTGTATTTTCTTGTTAGGATGGAGAACCTATGGAGGAGATTCTAGAGAGGTGGAAGCGTCCCTACTCGTTCCGTCGAAAAAAAGCCTGGAATGCCCATCTGTCCTTCGGATCAGTTATGTGCTATAGGAGAATCATATAGTCTCGCCCTTTTTAGGGATTGTAGCATCGTCCTTCTCTTCTTTTTCTTTCGGTGGATGGGTCATTTATTGGGTTTGCTTGCTTTGTAGGAAAATTATGAGCTGCGAGACATGGTCACTCTCCGAGTGCCCAACTTTTTCTGTCGGACACTCTCGAGATCCGACTTATGGGACTTATGGAGATACTGGGTTCCACCATTTCGTAGAGACTATCAGGAATGACGACTATCGGCTCCTCTATCCTTTTGTTCTTGCACTGTTGATGGTTCTTGGACACGACACACATTTCACTTTCCGTGGGGTGAAATGATATCATCCTTTTGACTCTTCTATGCTTACTTGGCCTGACTTCACCGGGCCCATGTGGTGATGACCCTTTCTGAACACTAGTTCGAGGAACTTCTCTAGCTGCTTGCCCTATTTGTGCTTCTTTTCCGAAGAAAGGAGAAGTATGTGAGCTGGGGTGCTCTTAGAGGGAGTATGGACAATGTTACTGAGCGTTCAGCGAGCTCGCATCATCTTGCTGTTGATGATCACAGCTTTTGGTACCGGATGCCGGGGCTGAAACCCGTTGCCATTTGCGTTACCTTGCTTCTTAAGGGATTTGGACGCTGTTCGAAATATGACTGGGCCGGTTAGGTTATGCTCAGCTGCTGTGGCATGAGGAAAGCTTGCCGGCATTAGATTGTCGGGTGAAGGCGATTACAAGCCCATGGCGGTGATTGAGGTATTATTTCCTTTTGTATCTTGTCTTCTTTCACTTGTCGTGTTGACTTACCTATGGTGTTCTTGTAGCTCTGGCTTATTCTTATTTCCCTCAGCCCCAGCGCTCCTGGCCTCCACAGTATCCGCCTGCTATGTGTTGGCGCACGTAGACTTTTGAGACCCCAAGATGCTTTGATAGCACCTACAAAGATTAAACGATGAAGGCTCACGAGGTAGATATTTGCCCGCGGTTTCTTTTCTTCACTTCAATACTTCGTGAACATTTCCCATGTTCTTTAATCATAGGTGCACTTTCGTCCTTTCGCGAAGCACATTCAGCTGCTATGCTCAGCCCTTCCATAACGGACTCGTCGGGTGTTCATGACGCCTGCTGACGCGATTTCTATCTGGGTGAACGTTGTAGGAGGCAGTATGCTCGAGATTTCCCAGTGGTCCCTGCAGATCCTCCGACAATGATGATGCATTCAACCTGCTGCGAGCACTTAGAAGCGCTCTTTTGAGCCATTGACACACTTCTCTACTTAATGAGGGTGTGGCTTATAGAAGTGTTGATCCCCCCTGGCCTGTGTCAAGTTCATTCCTCGCCCAGGGTACTGCACCTTCTTTGTATTTGAAACTGTTTGTTTTGCGAATGCCATTTTTAACAGCTTTCTCGCTTTTGTAGCATGATTTGGCGAGGAGTTGTTCCTTTCGCTATCCTACATCATTATGATGGGCGATCCAGTCCAGTAGGGAGACCTTGGATGAGCGCCTGAGGCGAGCTGCATGCTACCCGTTCCTTGCCCTGACTTTCGAAGGAGGATAAGTATTTCTCTTATGAGATTTCTACTTGTGAGTTAACCTTATGCTTCAGTTTAACCGAGCAGGATCGGAGCGAATGCTGAGGGTGATTGATTCCTTGAATGGAACTGAAGACTCGACAAGCTCATTGGGCATGTTATCCTCACCCAACGCTTTTGTTTTATGTTTTAGCTGCTTAGCTTGTTGAAATACTTATTCTTGCTTTTGTATTTCAGAGTCAACAAAGTCAACAGTCTGTGCTCAGTCTTATTCTCGTCTCATTCTCGACTCAGTTTGCTTTTCAGGCAGGACACAATTTCGTGCTCACCTCCTCCACATCAGGCCCCCAGCCATTCATGCTTTAATGACCTTCCTCGAGTGCGGCGACACCCATCATCATGTCTCCGAATTATTGACCTAGTGGTATCGCTCATGACTCAGGAGATGGGTGGGACCGGGGGTGCACCTCAGTAGACTGGAATACTTTAGGACTAACTTAGCCTTGAAACTACTGGTTGTATACTATGCAATTATGTATGCAACTTATGTATGAAGTATGAATGTAGCATCTGCTTGTTTTATACTATAGACTTATGTATGATGCATGTATGCGTTTGTATTTATGTATGTATGTGGTTGTATTATGCACGTGACTCTAGTATGTATAGGAGTACCAACTTCCTCCAAAAAAAAGAGAAAAAAATGACAATCCTACTGCATTTGAGTCGCCAGTGAAGCGTCAACATTAGCCGAATACAACAACTCGTCCCCCCGAGCTTGCAAATTGGCTGATTTTAGGATGAAAATACGCAAAACTTCCCCAAATCTAAGTGAAAATCATCCGTAAGTCGCAAACGTGGCGTATACCATGGTAGTATGGAGCGTATATTACGTACAGAGGAGCGTATATACGCTGACCTCCTGCGTATATACGCTCCTAGGTAGCGTATATCGCTGTGGGCTCGCACACTTTCAAAATTTAAGAAAGTCAGCAAGGTTGCAAGGCTGCGTATATACCGCTGCTAGGAGCAATATACGCTCTGTATCAGCGTATATCGCTCCATTACTGCATATATAAGTTCAAGATTTTAGGGTTTTGGCTCGCTTTGCATTGCATTATAAATGGGACGGAGTTATGGGACTTGTTCACCTCGAAAACCGTTCCCTTGTTCTTTTTTACTACAAAGCTTAAACACGTTATTTCTCTAGTCTCTTTAGTCATGGCTCGCAAGGTTGTCTCACTCTAGACTCATGGATACGTGATCTCCCAACACGTCAAAGGCGACATTCGTGACCATCATTGCAGCGTTTTTTCTGATGTTCAGGTTTGTGAAATTGATATTGCTTTTTACTTGCTGCCATAAAATTTTGAAATCCTCGTACTCATTCCTTTTGCTTTAACAATAATGAAATACACCATTGCCTGAAGAAATTAATGCCATTATTGGTTGGCCCATAGATCACCCTCCTTGCGCCCTGATTTATCGGAATTCTTTTATCAATTTTTTGAAAATTTCAGGGGCTTGAGAACGCAACATTTCTGACATTGTTTTTGCCACGAAGTCGATTTTATTGAGGTTAATTGACCACTTTAGAACAATGGTAGAATATGTGATGCTCATAGGAGAAGAGCCCTCATTTTTTGCCTATTTGTCATTATCTCTTCCCTCAAAAGTCGGAAAATTCGGCCTTGCTCCGTTATCTCGTTGTTGAACAATGCGACGTTGGTCGTTCACCTCTTACTTTGTTGCGGGAGATGTTGCTTGCATTGGACGACTTGGAAAGAGATCCTTACAATGCAAGAAGTGGAACGAACGTGACCGGCCACTTCGCGTTTCTACAAGAAGTGGATAACTGCAACCAATGCGACGGCTCGTGCTGACATATATACAAACCAATCTTACCCTGAATCTGCAAACAAAAAATGTTAGTTCGTAATAAAACAGCGAAATGAACCTTCCGTGGATCGCTATACAAGGACAAAATCGTTAGTATTGACAAGTGATAATAATAATGACAATGAAATAAAAAAGACAAAAACAATGAAAACGTTAACTACTCCTACATATTTACATGAATAATTAAATAGTGAGTTTCTACATTTTTGTTAATTAGATGAAACTCGTAATAGTTATTAATTAGATTGGAAATGAGAAATGAGTGTGTTAGTGGCGATAATTCAGAAGTAACCTTGTTATCGCTCGTTGAATCGAAACAGAATCGATGCTAGAACTCAAGAACATATGTATTTAGAGTGTGTGAGAGTGTGAGAGAGTGAATACGCAAGTTAGAGACGGGGAAAATTGAATAGACGTGTGTCTTCTCGAATGAGCAGCACTATTTATAGGGCGAGAGGAAAAATCCTCTATCCGGCGTATATACGCAGCCTAGAGCGTATATACGCAGCTCTACGTATATACGCTCGATTATTCTCTACAATTTGCGATTTCCTCCGATCTTATTTTTTAATACGTGATTTGCCTTGATTCGCTTTGATTAGACGCACCTAGACACCCTTGCTCTCCAAGCAAGGAGTTCTAGAGTGTTCTAGAAGGTTCCACGTATTTCCGGGGAATTTTTTGTGTATTTTGTATTTTTTTGTATTTTCTGCGTATAAAACTTATAAAAATCATAGAAAAATATAGAAAAATCAGAAAAATAATCTAAAAATACTGGTGAGCTCAGAAAAATGTGAAGAGTGTGATGCAATGTAGAAATCAAGAGAATCACCAGTATAAATTATTTTTAAAAACCCTAAAAATAGAAAATAATTAAAATAAATAAAAGAAAATGTTTTTGCCCCTTTTATTTGTCCTTTGCTCAATAGTTCCGAGTATGTCCTCACGTATTTCCAACTTTTGTGAGTTCAAAGCGTCTTTTCTAAGTCGAAACAATCGCGAGACGCGGTATGTTTCATCACTGATTACTCTTTTGGGGAGACACTTTTAGGTGTCTACAGGTAGCAAATGTGGTTCTAATACCTAAGAAAGATGGACGGGTTCGAATGTGTGTGGATTTTCAAGACTTAAACAAAGCAAGTCTAAAAGACGACTTCCCTCTACAACACATAGACGTTCTTGTAGACAACATAACAAATCATGCCTTGCTCTTATTCATGGATGGGTATGCGAGGTATAATTAGATCAAAATGGCTGAAGAAGACATGCAAAAGACGACCTTCACCACTTCATGGGGGCTATATTGCTACACTGTGATGCCCTTTAGTCTAAAAAATGCAGGCGCCACATACTAATGAGCTGCCACCACTCTGCTTCATGACATGATACAAAAAGAAGTAGAGGTCTATGTCGACGATATGATCGTCAAATCAAAAGATCGTGAAGGACATACCTTGCACTAAGAAGTTCTTCGAAAGACTCCGACAATTCAACATGCGCCTTAACCCACAAAAATGTGCATTCGGAGTCGCCTCAAGCAAGCTCTTAGGTTTTGTCATTAGCTCTCGAGGCATCGAGATTGATCCAACAAAGATCAAAGCAATCATGTCACTGAGGCCACTACAAAATGATAAGGAGATCCGAGGGTTCTGGGTCGACTTTAGTACATCAGTAGGTTCATATCCAAACTTACAATGGTCTGTGAGCCCATCTTCAAGAAATTGAAGAAAGGTTCACCCAAGAAACGGGACGATAGTTGCCAACAAGCTTTCGACAAGATCAAGAAATACCTCATTAATCCTCTTATGTTAGCACCTGCTCGCCTCGGGCATCCATTAAGGCTCTATCTTACAACAACAAGCACTATAGCCGAAGCCAAGCTCTCTCAAGAAATAGACGGCAAGGAAAATGGTATCTACTACCTCAGTAAGAAGTTCCTTCCCTACGAGGAACGATACTCTTCCATAGAGAAACTATGCTTGACTCTAGTGTGGGCATCACGAAAGCTCCGACATTACTTGCTCACACATACCGTAAACATTGTATTCAAAGGGGATCCTCTTAAGTACCTCTTTGAAAAGCCAGCATTCAATGGATGTATGTCCAGGTAGATGGTTATGCTCGTGCGAATTCGACCTTAAGTTCGTGCCTCAAAAATCCATCAAAGGTAGCATTGTCTCCGAATTCCTAGCAGACTCTCTAGACGAAATCCTTCCCGAGGACTTTGACTTCCCAGACGAGGAACTAATGATGATTGGGGAAGATAGTTGGTCATTATACTTCGATAGTGCATCTAATAAAAAAGGATGAGGAGTTGGAGTGCTTCTAATCTCACCACAAGAGGAGCACACCCCAATCGTCGTAAAGCTCGACTTCGACATCACTAACTATCTTGTAGAGTACGAAGCATGTATTCCGGGATAACAGGTCGTTGTTGCACTTAACATTAAGAAATCGCGGGTATATGGTGATTCCTCACTCATCATAAACAGAATTTCAGGTCGATGGAACGTAAGAAGTGAAAGCCTTGCTTCGTATCAGTCCTACCTTGAAAACATTGCATCCCAGATAGACGAAGTCGAATACACTTACTTCCGGTGTGAAGACAATCAATTCCCAGATGCACTAGCAAAGCTCGCATCCATGGTACGAATCCCTAGTTTATTGACTCAAATGCCTCTAGTCATTGAACGAAGGTAAGAACCGGCTTATGTCTGCACTTTAGACGAAATGGGTGAGGTGCCCAACCTCGACCCAAAAGAGCCGTGGTACACAAATGTCAAGGGTTACCTAGGAATTGGTCAATATCCCTCTAATGCAACAAAAAAAAGCAACAATAAGCTCTGAGGCGTCTTGCGTCTCAATACCTCCTTCAAGGTGGGAAACTTTACAAACGCCACTACAATGATCTTCACCTCCTTTGCATTACTCAACAAGCAGGCAAAATGATCACGGAGCACGTCCATGACGAAATTTGTGGCACCCACATGAATAGCAGGCTCCTGACCTTTAAGATTACCAAATTGGGGTACTACTAGACCACCATGAAAAGGGATTGCATGCAACACATCCGTACGTGCATTACCTGCCAGAAATACTCTAATGCGCTGCATGTTCCTCCGTCTCTTATCGACATTTGTCTCTCCATGGCCTTTCTTTACATGGGGGATAGGCATAATAGGATAGATTACGCCGCCCGAGCAAGGAGATCATGAATTCCTACTTGTCGTTGTAGACTACTTCACAAAGTGGGTTGAAGCGGCTTCATATGCAAAGCTTCAAGCTAAGCAGGTGGCAAAATTCATCGAAAATAACATCATTTGTCGCTATGGAGTCCCTCATTAAATCAATAGTGAAAATGGCACCCACTTTCAAGCGGAGTGTGCGGATTTGATTGCCAAATATAGAATCCAACACCACAAGTCATCACCTTATAGACCACAAGCCAATGGAGCAATTAAAGCGGCCAACAAAAATCTCAAAACAATTGTCTCTAAGATGACGGAGAACTACAGAGATTAGCCGCAAAAGCTACACTTTGCTCTATGGGGTTACAGGACCTCAATTTGCGCTTCAACGGGGGCTAATCCTTTTTCACTAGTGCCAAAGCTGTTCAACCAGTAGAACTAGAGATCCCGTCTCTACGCATTGTCCTAGAAAGTAAGCTCTTAAAAGAAGAATGGGTAAGGGCAAGATTTGACGAGTTATCTTTGCTCGACGAAAAACGGCTGGCAGCTTTGCATCATGTGCAAGCATACCAAAAGAGGGTCGAACGGTACTTCAACCGACGAGTCAAATCAGGAGGCATCAAAGAAAGTGATTTGGTTCTAAAAGCACTCCGCAAGACAGTCCTAGATCCTCGAGGCAAATTCCGTCCTAATTGGGCAGGTCCTTACATTGTCATGAAGGTCTTACCAAATGGGGCAGTTCAACTAATGGACATGAACGGTGATGATTTCTACAACCTCACCAACTTAGACCAGGTCATGAAGTATTACGTCTAAGGCATGCACGCGCACCACGTTTCAGCAACACAATAGCACTATGCATCAGAACTATGGATGGCCTAATTCCTTACGGGATACGTAGGCAACCTCGCCCTGGGGTTTGGCCACATTAACAAGTGCCCTACTTGTTTTGGATTAGCAAGTGAACAAAAGTCAAGCAGCAATTGGACGAAGTTTTCTTTAACATGCTCAAAATAAACAATGTATATTTATAAGCGATGTCAAGCGAGGTTGATAATTTCTACCATGTTAAACTTAGATTTTTAACCTAAATATTGAGTACAATTATTGAATTTAAGATTGAGTAATAGATTGAGTGTAGTAGTGTTTTTGATAGCAACTTCACCCTATTTTTCCTTACTTTAAATTAGTATTAAACTAGGTCGACACCAATTCTAAACTAGCCTCACCATTGTAAATATGATAGCAAGCCACAACGACTACATCTAGAAGCATTCGAAACGAGAAGAACATCATTAATCCTAATTAATTAACGCATAGGTGATTAATAAAATTAGATTAAATTACACTTTAATCTTGATTAGACCCATTCGCAGACCCATAAATTAACATTAGTCGCGCGCTGCTTTTGTTATCTGATTTAAAATAGGCCAAATATCATAATTAGCAATTGATTGCAATTCAAACATAATATAAGATGGCAAATTATACTCGAATTTCAATCATGTGACAATAATAACAATGGGAAATTGAATACTAAACAAACTTTATAATTAAATTCAAATCTAAATAAGATTTATGTTTATTGTATCGATAAACATTATAGCAAATCACAGTATCACGAGAAAAGAGAGGATAATAGCATTTATACTCATACAGACGTCGTCGGAAAATTCGTGTTTTGTATTAACGACTCCTTACTCCGATTACATGACTAAGAACGCTTAATCACTTTCAAAAACTCTCTTATCTCTCAAAACCCTAAAAGTCTTACTATACTTGCATATTTTTATTAGGGAATAAATCTATAACTAGTCTATAAAAACAAGCCCTTAAAATCCTATTTGTCACTCTCTCACTAAACATCTCTTGATGCTAAACCCTTTTATTTTGTGACATTTGGCATCATAATTTATTTGTGTTTGCTTTTGCTTAGGGAAAGATTATCCTTGGTCTTGAGGGGAGTCTTGAGGTGAGACTCCCTCGAGTCTTAGGGATAATCTTGCTCAAGACTCCCTAGAGTCTTGAGTTGGGTTTAGATTTTCAAGACCCGACTTAAGACTCTTGTTTGACACTTGTCCAATTTCTATTGGGTCTTTACTATTTTTTGATTTTTTTTTAATCAAAGTTTATAGTTTTAAAAAATAAAGAGAGTCTTGGTTGGAGTTTAAGGATAAAGTATGAAAATGTTGAGAGTCTTGATGTCAGTCCTGAAAGTTAAAAGTTAGTAGAAAGCTGACGTGACAGAGTCTGAAGGGGAGTCTTGGGATAATCTTACCCTTAGCTCTTGCATATTTAACCATATTATAAGTCTAGCAAATTATGAGATGTTGCAATTAAATATGTTTTTATCATAACACATCTTTCCATCTTCCAAACATTTACTCTTTTTGGTGGTGTCTCTTACAATATCCCTCTAAAAAAATTCTTGATATTCTACTCGTAATTCCCTCCTTCTCCCTTCTATTTATATTCCCCCTGTTAGTAATAATGTCTCACTAAGGAGGTATATCATTTCTTCCCTTTTAAAATATTTTGTGAATTTGTTTTTCTGTTTTTTTTTTTTATTCTCATTTGCTCTAAACTTTGTATCGCTGAAATTGGTAAATCTGTTTATAATCATTTTCCTATTGTGGGATTTCCAAGTCATATAACTAGCGCTGGCAAATGGGTCGTGTCGTATTTTTTCGTGTTGAGTTTCGCGTACCTAATCCGACACGTTTTATTTTCAAGTCATGTTCGTGTTGACCCATTTAACCTTTCGTGTTGGAAAATTCGAACCTAACCCGCTTTTATTCAAGTCGTGTTCGTGTCGTGTTTTCGTGTTGTATTAGCTTTTGCCTGCGCTAGTCACTGTTAATAATCATTTAAGCAAGAAATTAGTCAAATAATCATTTAAGCAACAAATAATTAACAATAAAATAAATTAGCAAAATAATCATTTAAGCAACAAATAATTAGCAATAAAATAAATTAGTCAACAAAATCATTTAAGCAAGAAATGACAATCACTGGTAGGCAAATAAAGGGAACGTATAATAGAACAGTAAGCAAATATTTTTATTTTTTTAATTTGTAAGTTTCGTGTTGATTTCGTGTTCAGAATTTCAACCAGAACCTAACCCATTTATTTTCAGGTCGTGTTCGTGTCGACCCATTTAACTTTTCATGCCGGAAAATTTGAACCTAACTCGCTTTTTTTCAGGTCGTTTTCGTGTCATGTTAGCTTTTGTCTGCACTACATAAAACTTCGTGTTAAAAACCACTCGTTCCTACTCAATGTTGCGCTCTCTCTTTTACTTATTTTTTCGTACATATTCCAATAGAGTACTCCACTAATTTCCTCCCAAAATGAAAGGAAAACTATTTTCCTTTCATCTCTTATACACTCCTCCCTCACTACCTTCTTGCACCCACTTCATTTTCCCTATTTTCCATCACTTTTTTAACATGTACCAAACAATGAAAAATTGTATCCATGAAAATTGTTTTCCATGGAAAGCGATTTTTCATGAAAATCATTTTACATTGAAAATGTTTTACGCTAAACCAAATTGACCCGTATTATTTTCATTTTGTGAATTTGTTGATTTTGACTAACTTTTTGGCCTTGATTGTAGTGCGACAATAAAACGTACATACATAAACACTAAGCTAATGCTGTAATGCAATCAAAATATAATGTTTATTAGAGATCTCATACCTCCTACGAATCATCACATAACCAAACATCTACCCGTGCAAAGACGGGCAAGAAAACTAGTTAGGTATTATATACCAGAGGCTAGGGTCGCTTAATCAGTCTACTTAAGGAGTGAACAATGAGCAAAGCATGAATTTAATGAAGGTAAAAGAGGACTTAGAGGGAAGAAAGAGTAAAACATTAAAGATAAAGGTAAAGATATGATATATATTATCTTATTTATACTCCTTGATTTTCGATTATAGATAAACATGTTGTGCTATCTTTTTTCCTATTGCTTAGTTGGACACTTCTAAGTTCTAACGTATGACTGATACTCTATCCCATCTTTAATTTTCTTTTCCTTCCTCCGCGTGGGATTATTTTTCATTTATTTCCTTAACTAGTTAATAAAAGAGCATTGAAGTAATGTACTATCTGACAAATTTCAACTACAACTATTACGTTTTGTTGGCAACTCTTTCTGTAATTAGGTGTTACATATTATTACCAACACTTTTACTTCTTTTATTTTTTTGGCTAATTTTTATTAATTAAATGACTATTATACCCTTACTAGTTTACACAATAACAAAATTTAACAATCATAATATTAACACTAAATCCACATTACTTGATTAATCCTATTAATGATTCTCACCAATTTGTTTCATTCCCAACCACCAAAATTAGTTTTACTCTGCTAATTTTATAACATCCATTTGACAAACCACTCATTCATTTTCATCACATTCATCTTCCCTTTATCTCTCCTCGTTGTAGATGTGTCTCTGACTCTCCCCTTTTAGGCTCAATGACGAATAGTAACTAGCAAACAAGTGTCAAGGCGTGACGAGTCCTCGGAACGCTAAAGTTGCTTTAAAACTTAATTCCCTAAGCCCTAGATACTTTCTTAAGCATTCACTCACTCTTCTTAGAGCCTTAAGGTCTATTCCTAGCCTAAGACAACAAAAACAACTATGAAACCATCCGAATGCAGCCAAAACATACACCGCAAAGCCTAAACCCATACGTAGTAGTCTAGCACAACACCAAACTCACTGAAAATTGGCATGACCATGATAGCCTTTAAAAAACCTCTAAAAAGATGTACAATAAGCACTCATCAGAGCTTCACAACTCTCTCAAGACTCCAAGCGAGGGACAATAGCCTAGGGTGCTCAAAAATGAAAACTATGGAAGAGCGAGAGTTTGGGAATCAAAATGCACAATGCTCAGTGATATATGGCACATCCATGAATGTATCATATACACAATGGTATCATTAGAAAACCAAGACAAACTTTGGAACAGTTTAATTAGGAAACTTGTCAAACAAGTAATGAGACTCAATACGCCTTGTATTTAGTAGCATGCGCCTCATAAAATGATTCACAACGATAGATTGCATGCTTTATTTGTACATCGTTTACTAAGCGAATGGAGTGAAAAATTAAAGACGCGAGGCAAAAAAACCCTAGCCGAAAAAAGCCAAAATCCAAGTCAACAATCAAATACTAACGAAGTATACATGAGTGCGAAGCTATTGAAACAAGGCATCAAATGCCATTGACCTTGCGTCCATCAAAGTTGTGTGCAAAACATTATGACGAGAGGAAGAAACTCGAACAACGGAGCAGTTCGACAAAAAACCTCGAAACAGATAAAAAGGAGATTTTTTTGCCACAAGGACCTTACTTGGAACCCAAGGTGGATTTACTTCACTCGTATATAAGCCTCATGACATCACAATATGAGCTAAGGCGAGTATGATTTGGAAAAAGGCAGCAAAAAAACGACTGGAGAGTTGACACGTGGCACCTGGCGCGCCACACCAACCACTTGCATGACACGCCACCCTACGTCATCCACTTTTAACTTGAGATGGCAATGGGTCGAGTCCGGCCAAACCCAGATCCGCTCAATTTTTTGAGATCCAGACCCGACCCAGATCCATTGGGTCTAAAAATTTTAAACCCGGACCCAAACCCACAAGGTCTAACGCGTCTATGGGTCCAAAATGGGTCTTACTTAAATTTATGTTTAAATCGAACATTTTAATTCAATTACTTATTTTGTTCTATTTATGTGTTCGTAGGACTTCATACTAGTGACGCCTATCGCTTAAATAAATATAAAAATATCTCATAAAATCTTAATATGTTGCAAACCGTTACAATCACCATCTCAAAGTCACAACTTATTACAAGTTGTTCACACAATCTCATCATTAAAATACATAAATTATCGCTAGTCCAACTCACTAGCTTCACACACATACAAAATTTGACAAGTACATAAATAATCATCTAGCAGTCTTCTTCCATATCATCATCACGTCTTCATCATCAAAATCCTACATGTTATATACGCTAAGTTCGCAAATTATAATTAAGTTGTTTGCAACAATTCGCAAATTATCATCTCTAAATCTCTAATTCACTAATAAAAATTTAAAATCAAAAATTGAAAAGATAGAAAGATAGAAAAATTGAAACTTACTTGGATACTCGAATAAGCAATTCATAAATCCTAACAGTATGCAATTCAAGCCTCGAAAATCGGAATCCTCGAATGGTAGTTGGCTCGTTGCGTCGTTAAGCTGTTGCATCGTTGGGACTCGTTGGTCGAAGAGTCGTTGGAGTAGCAATTTTAGAGAAGATTGGAGGAATTGACTRAAAGTAATTAATTTTTTAGAAGACTAGAGAGTAGAGAATTCATAAAGATGAACAGACTTTTGCTTTGAAATGCAACAAAACGGCTACACAAGTCCTAAAGTCACCTAACAAAGTTTAGGGCTTTAGATAAAAAAAATTAAAATATATATTTTTAATTGAACATGTCTATGGGTCGGGTTTGGGTCTGATGTTTTTTGACCCAAACCCATTTCTTTTTAGACCCAGACCCAATGGGTCTAAATTTTTTGGACCCAAACACTTATAAATGGGTCTGGGTTGGGTCCAAGACCCACTGCCATCTCTACTTTTAATAGACCTTCCAATGCCTGTAAATGCCCATTGCCATCGTCATTTGCAAAGAACTCGACAAGTCTCGGTGAGCAAATTTAGAGCTACTTAGACAGAGAATGAGAAAATTCTAGAGAGACAGAGAAAGTTCATAAAGAGTGGTTCATGATCTCTCTTAGGACACTTGAGTAATTCTTCAACCAAATTCAACCTTTTTCAATTAATCATCAACTCATTTCTTAGTTTTCAATCCAAAAATCAATTCACAAACACCAAAAAAAGTTTTACTAGCCTTTTCGGATCAAAATCTACCACTTCTCAAGAACATTTTGAAGATTTATCAAGAATACTTTGAATACCTTTGAAGTTTTTGATAATCTATTCGAAGTGTTCTTGATAATCTTCATCCAAAAACACTTTTCAATCCAAATTCTATTTCAAAAACAACTTCGATCAAGTTTTCGAAAACTCTTTCGAATCAAAACACACAAATCTTCAAGAACAACTTGAAGATTCTCTAAGAACACTTCAAATATTTTCGAAGTTCATGAATTCCTTCAATCCAAACATAATTCCAAAAACAATTTAAAATGAGTTTTCATTAAAGCATTAGGATATGATTACTGATCGTTGACTGTCGACAAAAATAATAATTTCCAAAAATTAAATATTAAATATTATTTTATCGGATTATCGTCCGTTAACGGTCGGTATTTTTCGATCGCTTACAAAAACAGTCGGTAAGACGACCGATAGTTAGTGATTTACCATCTAATGATTTCCCGACCGTTAACGCTTTAGGCTTATTTTGAACGGTCGGTAAAACCTTACTTTCTTGTTGTGCATGCTAGTCTTTCTTCTAGTGTTTCGCGACTCATTTTCTCAAATTCGATTGGTGGGACACATCAAGTACTGTTTTGAACATGGCTCATATACCAACTATCACAGTCTAAGCGTTTTGACGTAGGAATGTGCGGCGCGCTCTAACCTTTTGAGGAGAGAGCGCAAACCTTTTTGCGGAAAAGGGGCCTTGCGAGCACACAACAACACAGGGGGAATCTCTTTTAAAGTGGGCATTCAAGCACTTGAGCCGGTCGACTACTTCAAAGCATGCACAAGCAGAACCGAAATTGGGTTTATGAATGTGGGTTTGGGAATTTGGGTTGGAATGCTAAAATGCAGTGCAAACACAATATCTATAAAGGCATTTAAATAAACATTAAGTATGGGTAGGAGAAATCTTTTGTGAATATATTCTTCTCATATATCAATTGAAAATGAGTGAAGAATTGAAAATATAGCCTACGATTTCTCTCAAAAATGTGGATTCCAAGAAGGCTAAACCATTAGACGAACAATTTGTGAGTCGTGATCAACTAGGCTCGACACGAAATCTAACAGGCATGAGTCGAGCACTCCCCAACTCGTGATCGACTTGCTCAATAAACACCATTAGAGGCTCCCTTTCCACCACCACGACTTGTCATAGCCAAAGCGGCAACAACTCACAACACCAACACCACGCACAACGCCCGTGCTTTACCCCTACTAATAAAGAAGGTAGATGAAAAAAAACTGATCTAAATCTACATTTAAGTAGGAAAAAATAGCATCTTTCATTTTCTCATTTAAAATCAAAACCCTTATTAATTAATTTCCCAACAACACGAAATAAAAACCCCATAAATTGTAGTCTTATTCATCTCTCGCCTCCCATTCTCTCACCAGTCACCACTGTCTCTCTCATTTCCCCTCTCTTCCTCTCCTCCATTGCTAATCCTGTAACTGTGTGAGTCTGAAAATGAGGACGCAATTGATAAGATCCGTGCAATCAGCAGCAAGAAGAACCCACCATTACCAAAATGGCGTCACCGCTACTTCACGCCATTTCTCGTCATCATCGTCGTCATCACCAGAGCGCAAAGTGACGATCCTCGGAGCAGCAGGAGGAATAGGGCAGCCCCTCTCCATGTTGATGAAGCTGAACCCACTCGTCTCCACTCTCTCTCTTTACGATCTTGCTGGCACTCCTGGTGTTGCTGCTGATTGCAGCCACATCAATACTCGTGCCCAGGTTCTTACTTTTTCCCCTTTATTAATGGTGTTTTTTTTAATGTTCATTTGGTTTTTGTTTTTGTTACTCGAATTGTTCGATCTACTGCATGTTACGGTGATTTTGTTTGGTTTTTTGTGCTTTGATTAGATCTAGTTTATTTGGTGGAATTGCTCGCATTTTGATCCTTAATTGGTTTGCTTTGCTAGGGTTTTAGTTTTACCTTACTCTTCTTTTTGTTAATCGGTTGGATTCATATGTGGCATTGTGATTCGATATCTAGGGTTTGGAACTGTTTCTTTGTTAGCTTTATGATAGGGGTTTATGGTGTTTGATGCACTGGTTATGTTTTCTGTGGCGGCGAAATCGTTGTGATGATTGGATGTCTGGTGTTGTGAGTGGCTTTATTTAGATTTTGTATATCAAGTCAAATTATCATATACTGTCTGATTTAGTGCATTTTAGCATATTGGCGTTAATATTACATGTGTAGATGACATGTTAATGAAATGCCGAACCATATCAACTCATGGCTAGTTTATTGACTGTTAATGATTTGTTCTTTTGATTGTTTCGCACTTTATCGGTGTTGATTGGTTTATTGAAGTTTAATTTACTGATGAGATTCATTCTTTGTTGTAGGTTACTGGTTATATGGAGGACAAGGATTTAGCAAAGGCACTTGAGGGTCAGATATTGTGATTAATCCCCTGCTGGTGTCCCAAGGAAGCCTGGAATGACCCGTGATGATCTCTTCAACATCAATGCCGGTATTGTGAAAAACCTCTACTCACATGTTACCAAGTACTGCCCCAATGTGAGTTTGAATTCTACGTTCTGCGTCCTTTTCTTGATTATCTTTTTTGTGACCTGGTCAGAAAATAATGTGTTTTATGACGAATTTGGGACTTGTTGTGGATCAGGCTCTTGTCAACATGATTAGCAACCCTGTCAATTCAACAGTGCCAATTGCCTCCGAGGTTTTCAAGAAAGCTGGAACTTATGATCCTAAGAGGTTGTTTGGTGTGACAACTCTTGATGTCGTGAGGGCAAAGACTTTCTACGCTACAAAGGCTGGCATTCCAGTTGAAGGTATGGCATCAAACTCAGCCAATTAACATTCTCTTTGGCMTCTATGCCAATTGATTCACATTCGATTTTCATGAAGGGATTTGGTGACTTAGCTTGAACATCTGTAATATAGGCTTGCAGTTGCAATGATATGATCTATACTAAATGCCTTTTCTGTTTACTTTTCCTTGCAGGTGTCAATGTACCAGTTGTTGGAGGACATGCTGGCATAACTATTCTGCCATTGTTTTCTCAAGTATTTCCACATACCTTCCTRTCCTCACCCTTCCCACAAGGGGTCTATGGGGGATTAATTAAGTTGGCTTTATTTATGTCTTTTAACATTATTGGTTCTAAATGTGCACGTTTTCTTTTTAGGCCACCCCACAAGCCAATCTTTCAGAAAGAGACATTGAGGCACTTACAAAGAGAACACAAGATGGAGGTACTGAGGTTGTTGAAGCAAAGGCTGGAAAGGGTTCCGCAACACTGTCTATGGCGTAAGTGCTTAGTGTTTTGAAAAGTAATTGCCAATGTGTTTGTCTTGTGAGTTTTTAAAYCTTAAATTTTTCATTGCTGAGAAACTCTATCCACAGAAGGTAGTGGTCAATGTTGATTTATCCTTTGAGATTATAAATGGAGAGTTAGGTATGGACTATGTTACTAGTTTTAAATGATGAGCTAATGATATAATTTCTGAGACCCTTGAATGGAACTTCAATATTTATTTATACTTCATATTATACTCTGTAGTCTGTACTAATATAATAGAGAAATATAATAGAGAATACCTCAAGAGTTGGGAAGGAAGCGTGTGAGCTATGTAGTTAATATTTTCGTATTAGAATTTCTATTTTGTTTATTCTCTTTTCTATTGTCAAGATTCTAAGAGATCATTAGCTGTTGGTTTGTATACTGCATATACAATTAGTGAAAGCTATTTACTGAAAATCTTTATTTTCTGCAGTTATGCTGGAGCTACTTTTGCCGATGCTTGCTTAAAGGGACTGAATGGTGTCCCAGATGTTGTAGAGTGTACTTTCGTAGAGTCTACTGTCACTGAAGTGCCCTTCTTTGCTTCAAAGGTATTGAATTGATATCTTGATGATCTTTTATGCAATGAAGCAGCAGTGCAGGCATGTACCAGTTTGTACTTGAGTCATCGAGGGTGCTAATGTATATGTAATTCATAATTGCAGGTGAGATTGGGAGTTAATGGAGTGGAAGAAATCTATGGATTAGGCACTCTATCTGACTATGAGAAAGAAGGCCTTGATAAACTCATTCCCGAGCTCAAAGCATCCATCCAAAAGGGAATTGACTTTGCCAACAAGGCTTAGACGTGAATACATTATGATATCAGGTTTCTAGAGATTGGACTGTTTAAGAATGAATGAATTTAGCTTGTTTCGGCCCTGTAGACAATACAATTTTGCCCTTCGCCATGTATGATTCTGGCACCATTTGAATTTTTACAGAGATGCTTTGCCGTTTTTTGTTCGGCTGGATTCAAATGAATAAAAGGATGTGTGAAACTTGTTTGCTGGGCATAATGTTCAGCAAGCAAATTCATGATAATAATTTTTTTTGTTAACTATGAAGTTGTTGCCTTACACTATGAAGTTGTGTAGTTGTGTATTGAATTAAAGTGAATTTTTTTCCCAACTAATGTTATTTAGTTCTAAATTTACGGATATGCTTCGGATTGTAAACTATTTACGAGTATACCGTTCACGTAGGATCGGGCAATTTTTTTAAAAAAAATCTTTCACCACATTTCTTTCCCCTGCTCGCAAGTTCATCTGCTAGTGCCGTCAGGAAACCCATTGTATTGCCACATAATTTCAGCCCAGGCCAGTCGCATCTGTCGCATTGCCACCGTTGCATAATTCAATCCTAATTTTTAGTTTTTTTTTTAATAATCAATGTTGTTATTTTGATTGAATATTGATGAATTCAAATATCATATTTGAATTTTGAGCCTATATTTAGTTTTGCATTTGATTCAATGGAATTAATTTCCACAATTCCAGTACTTCGTATAAAGTTTTTGACAAAAGCAATTTTTCCTCTAGATTAGATGGATTCATGCTATCTACATGAAGAATCAGTCTTGCTTCAATATCAGGTCCATTTGGACTCCTGTTGGTGTTGGAAGAAAGTGTGTGAGGTGAAGCCACTGTTTATCGTTTCTCTATTCCTAGGCACAGATATACTTGTTGGCTAGTGTTTCATAACCAGTTTACCAGTTAGCCACTAAAACTAGGCCTCACAAGATTGGTATCTCTCCTGATGAGACTTGTATTCTTTGTCAACAAGGATTGGAAAATTGCGATCATCTCTTTGGGAATTGTGTGGTTTGGAGATCCTTTTTCCAGTCCCCAGGCCTTGTAGGAAAGCTTAGATTGTCATCTTTCAGGCTGCTTTGAGTCATACTTGGGCAATGCGGAATCATCTGTTATGGCAGGGCAAAGCTCCTGATGTAGCTTGTGTTTTTAATTGTATTCGGTTTGAGTTCTTGCAGAGAATGAAATGTATTATGCCTAGGAAGATTTTTCGACAAGATGTTAGCTGGTGTCACTCGTTATAATGTTTGTTGTAGCCTTGGTTTTTTTCTTTAGCCTAGTGTTTTAGGTTGTATTATGTGTGTTTTTGGGCTTAATAAAATCTTTTTCTTATTTACCAAAAAAAAAAATCATATTTTATTTTTTAAAAATATTGAATATCGCTATTCAAGATTTGAATAGCGTTTTCTTCTTGAATATCACTATCTTAAATAGCGATTTTCACCTTAATTTTGCGTAAATTGCAGGTACATAACACTATCTGGTAGCGTTTTTTCAATAATACACTTTCAGAATTTTTAAAATAATTAAAACTTATCCGACCCTACTTGAACAATATACACATAGATAGTTTCCAATCCGAAGCAAATCGATAAATTTGAAACTAAAGAACATTATTTTGGAAAAAAAAATCAATTAAAGATAATAACAACCCTTTTCACTTGTAATTTGTTGTATACGTAGCAATAGTAGTTTTTTAAAAAATTCATTTTATCCGTAAAATCAAATCTTAATTGAAAACAAATAATACTTGTAAACAAACTATTTCCTGCAAAACGAAGAGAATGTTTTACCCTCTAACAAATAATACCCTTCATTGCAAATTTGCAACTAAAGTTGGACGATTAAGCCATCATTCCAAACAATAACTAGAGAACTTAATATTGATGCGGTTTTTAATATTAATTTCTTAAGGGTCTTAGGCTCCGTTTGTTTTGAAGGAAAACAATTTTCATGAAAAATCATTTTCTAGGGAAAACAATTTTCATGGAAAATCATTTTCTACGAAAAAAGTTTTCCTTTGTTTGTTTGATTAGAGGAAAACTCATGAAAGAAATGAGAAATGTGATAAAAATGAAGAAATGGTGGAAGAATGAACAAGGGAGATGTAAGAAATGTGGAGGAAATTATGACATTCCTTCTCTACAAAAGGAAAATGATTTTCCTTTTCCAAAGTGACATTTTCTCTTTTGAGGAAAATGATTTTCCACCTCTTTCCAAAACAAACAAAGAAAAACTAAAAGATGGAGGAAAATCATTTTTCGGGAAAATGTTTTCCGTCAAAACAAACGGARCCTTAATCTTAACCGGTTAATCCATAAAAATTAAAAAAGAAATAAAAAACACTTGCACTTTTTTTTTGACAGTGAACACATTTACCAACTAATAGTAAATAGGCTCAATCATAACTCAAATTTGCAAAGGTAGCAAACAATTTAAGCATCAAATGAAATTCCATCTAATCTCATACAACAAAATAACCTATACAAAGCTAAGCTAACATACGAAACCAGGTCTAAACAGCTACACGCCTATAACGAATACTCACAGCCCTATATGTACGCCAGTAATACAATTCGGTATCGTCATATGCTTGCCTAACACATTACTTGAGCAGAAATGTGAGTAGCATCTAGGGGGGAAATGTACAATTGCTACACCAGCATCTCAAAAACCACCAATGCAAAGATTATGATACAGGATTCTATGTATTCAAAAGCCACCGAACTATAAAAAGGGATCTACTTAAGATGGTATCAAAAGGAGGGATTAACCATCCCAAATCAAGTTTCACAGTGCCAGCACAATTCAATCTACCATCTGCAGCATATACCATTTGCTTCTAACTCTACCTGTTACTGCAAAAGTGCCAAAGGAATACTCATTAATTTCACGTACCAAATAATACCAATATACACAGAGCCATGTAGGCACACGCAAACCATAAAAGATCAAAATCTGAAAAACTGAAGCATTCCAACATATACAGATTTCACATAATCAAAGCAAAGTGGGCATATGCATTCGTGAAGATGCATTTATGAATAGAACTATTTGCTTAGTCGAAAAAAGCATCAGCATTAAACCAAAGAGCACAGTATCACATGCATTCACGCAGAAGGAAATAAAATTGTTAGTTATGCAAAGGCAAGAATAGGTTTTTATTTAAGTAAATATAAATTGTCACAGGAAATCCATTTGGTTTTGGCAATTCATATTTGTCATTCTTCAGTCTAGTAGGTAAAATAAAGACATGTCCAACTGTGGGCACTGAGGATTAAAAATATCCCAGACCCTAAATACATCAATTGGCAAAGGGAAGCACCGAAAAAATCAATCTAATAATCTATACTAAAGCAATCTCCACCTCCAAAATTTTCCCTCCCAAAATTCCCTCCCAAGGTCACTATTAATTATTGCATAAAAAATGTAAAATATATCTAATGAAGATTAATAAATGTGTGTTGAGTAAAAGTTTAGAAATTAATTAAATCATATATAACTATAAAAAAAAAATTTTGTTGAAAATAAAACCTTATTTTTAAATAATTAAATTTTTGTTTAGTTTAAAAAAATTTGTATTTTATTTATTAAATGTGTGCTGAAGTAACTAAAATAAAAGTGAGCTAAAGCAGCTAACTGAGCTGAACTTAATTGAAGTTGGATGAAGTGAGTTGAATGGAACTGAACTAAAGAAATTGATTGAATTGAAGTACCATAAAATTAAGCTAAAAAGAATAAGACTTAATTCATATTGTATTTTTTAATAATTACAGAGTACTTAAATTGAAAATTCGAGCATTTGCTCGGGTATTATCTAGTTGTAAATAAACCAAACTACAAAATTCACTACACTTTTATCATTGTAAGCACAGATTCATGATGTTAATTTCTATGGACCCCGAAATGAGCAATTAAACCAGGAAGTGCCCCAATGTGCCCGAAGCAAAATACGCAAACGGTGCAAGATGTTCATAAGGGGAAGTATAATTTACACAAGGCATCTGATGTTCTTTTATTGAAAGAAGAGGAAGGCAGGGGTCATTAAGGACTTTTGCATCTACCTAATCATAATAATGAAGCAAGGAAGGAATATTTCACTTTCCAGCAAATATGCAAATCTTCTAATATTGTTAAAGCTTGGAATAACAACTAACAGCATTCAAAGCAAAAATAAAATAAATTCAAGCCTTGCTACCCACCTCAATAAACACAGTTAGATCCTACATTAATGACCTC
This sequence comes from Bassia scoparia, assembly GCA_008642245.1. Lineage (NCBI taxonomy): Eukaryota > Viridiplantae > Streptophyta > Magnoliopsida > Caryophyllales > Amaranthaceae > Bassia > Bassia scoparia. The sequence continues at coordinate 22,424 of SNQN01005801.1, forward strand.
CATCTGAATCAGAGCCAGAAGAGCTATCGCTATCTGAATCTGCAGAGAACAATCAAGGTAAGATCAAGTGTTCCTTTAAATTTACACGAAATAAGAGAGCGGGTGAGGGATAGGCTCCATCTTACCGCTAGAGGAGGACCCGGAACTGCTAGAACTGCTTGAGCTACTTGAACCACTATTATTATCACTACGCCTTTCTCCTTGTTGAGCACGAGGAGATGGGGGAACATTTCCTTCATCTAGCAGACAGTTCATAAAAGCCCGTTAATTCATGAGAGAAAGATCAAATTGGTAGAAAACTCTTATTCATTTTTCAAGGTATTTACCTGTTGCTGCGGCTTCTCTAGGTGGTTCAATATTTGCAGGAGCTGGAGTCTGGTAAAAATGAAAAGAAAATTAATTAGCTACATGCTAAAGGCCTATGCACACCAGGAAAAGATAAAATCAGAAAACTCACTGTTTCTTGAGCAGCCGGGGCAGCTGCAGCTGCAGCAGCTGCAGCAGCTGCTCTAGCTTGAGCAAGTTCTGCTTTCTTCTTATGCTTGCTCAGGCTCTTCTTATAATTTGTTACAAATCTATCCAGCTCCCAAAGCGTCTCAGCATCAACACTGTCTATATCCACTTCGATCTCATCATCATGTTGTGATAAAGCTGAATTCCTCTTCTTAATGATCTGCACTATAGCATCAAGCTTCTCCGTAGGTAAACTTTGAAGATGAGTGCTTAGCTTTTGCTTCTCCTCAAAGGTCATGTCCCTTTTGTGGGGATCCTTGGCTTTCGGCTTCTTTGGGACCGGCTTTCTTCCGACTGAATATGAAGGCTTTGGCCTCGGCTCTGGCCGAACAGGCATTGACTGTGATCTCTCCAAATTCCTCATATCATGAAAGGAAGGAGGGGGATGAAGAAGTGGTTGTGGAGTTAACGACATAGGTACAGAAACATGTGCAGGGGCATACGTTTTCCTAGATGTTGGAGTAGGCACCCCTAGATCACGAATCATCTCATACCTCAACTTACGATCAAATTCAGTTTCTATTGCAGGCCACTTTTCTTCAAACATTCTCAGCAACTCCTGAGCCATTATATGAACATCCTGCCCTGGGGGATTATAAGTTAGGGCATTATGAAAAGTAAGTCTCACATCCTCGGCAAACTCCCTAGGAGTTTTGTACCAATTCTTGGTTAACCTAGCCTTCACAGTACCCAAGTCCATTGGATGCTTAATAATGTCAAAATAATCATGGAGACCAAGCCTCTTCACATCCACAGGTTGATTGAACACCCAGCCATGCTTGTGATTCATTATCTTCTGAAGCAAACTGCTACATTTGCTAAAGATTTTCTTATCAATTCTGAAACCAATATCAAATTCTCCACCACTATGCTTCTTGCCTCCAGCGGATTTTGACTTCTTATTACTCTCAGGTGGGAGCCTGTCCTTACCCAGGAGAAACTCTGAATTTCTATAGTATTGATTTGCCTTTGGGGTCCTCTTTTCCTTCTCAACAACTTCACCGATAGCTCCATGGTGATTGTTATCCATCACAGAAACTGAAAGTCGCCTGAATGGCCTGGGTTCATTATAACCAGCAGAATGTGTTTCCGAATTCATCCTCATACCACCACCACTCAATTCCTTTTCAGTTCCACCATTAGCTGGATACTGCAAAGGTTCTACAACAGGAGCTATTCGTTCAACACCTATACTAGAATAGCTGCTAACCTGGATCTCCTTTGCCTCAAGCTTTTTCGCCATTTTCCTAACTTGATCAAGCTCACCCACTAGCTTTCTTTTCAAGTCTTTAACTTCCTCCCTCGATCTAGCTGCTGAAACGCTGATATTCAACCTATCATCTACCTGGGTAACCATCATTCTTGAGGCTGACCCATTCGTCAAATTCTCATCATACCCATTGGGAACAGGTGCCTCAACACGATTAAGGCTAGAAGAACCTCCTGAAACTGTCAACACTAATCTCGGGGCAGCCTGTTTGGGTTGCAATGAATCCCTTGAGGCAGCTCTTAATCTTAAAGAATCCCGATGGCGTAGTGAGGAATCCCCTGACGCAGCCCTTAATCTCAAAGAATCCTGCTGGGGTTGCGCTGAATCCCCTGAGACAGCATCTAATCTTAAAGAATCCTGCTGGGGTTGCGTTGAATCCCCTGAGGCTGCCCCTAATCTCAAAGAATCCTGCTGGTGTTCCCGCGAATCACCTGAGGCAGCCTCTAATCTCAAAGAATCCTGCTGGTGCTGCGGCGAATCCCCTGAGGCAACATCTAATCTCAAAGAATCTTGTTGGTGCTGCGGCGAATCCACTGAGGCAGCCTTTAATCCCGGAACTTCCTGCTGGGGTTGCGCTAGATCCCCTGAGACAGCCTCTAATCTCAAGGAATCCTGCTGAGGTTGCGGCGAATCCACTGAAGCATCCCCTAATCTCAAGGAATCCTTCTGGGGCTGTGAGACATTTGCTTCTTCAACAACAGGCGTTCTAGGTGAGGCAGACGTTCGAGTTGGGGAAGGTGACAACTTTTGCCCAACATCCTCATTCTCCTTGTCAAGGCTCTCATTATTCTTGCAGCCATCCTTATAACTGCTGCTGTTACTGGCAGCAGTTCCATTAGCAAAATTACTGCTTATCACATTATCATCCTTCAAATTACTGTTGCCGGCATCATTCGAACAGTTGCTATTGGATTTCTTGTTGATTTCACCGGTATTACACACGACCGAAGCAGAATTAGTGGTGGTAGTTGCTGAAGAAACAAGATTTTTGTGGTTGGTTTTGTTTCTTCTGAAAAATTTGCGAGTATACACTTTGCTATTCTCATCCCATCGATGTCTAGTCCTAGGAGGCTCATCAGCTCCTAAAGTCTCCGAAGCCATACATGAAAAACCCTAAATTTATATAATCACCCCTCTAAAACCCTAATTTTTTGAACGCCAAAAAATCCCCAATTGAAGGAATTTCAAAACTAGGGTTTTGAATCGGATTTCACCAACCAAATAAAATTAATTCAGAAAACCAAAACCGTCACCAGATCTGACTTAAACCCTGATCCAAAACCACATAACCGACCTCAAACAAGATTAAATTTTTAAAAAGAGGATAAAAAGATCGAATCTTTCTTGTTTTTTTTTCTCTCACCCCCTTAAAAAATACAATTCAAAATCGAAACTTTAACAGAAAGAGAGAAAGTAAAGTGAAAAATCAAAACGATAAGTGATGAACAAACTAACCTCAATGTTTCGGTGGTTGTAGAAACATCTAACGACTCGAAGAGAGAGGAAAAAGAGAGAGATTGGGGTTTGAATGCGAAATTTCTGACGTTTGCGAAAGAAAGAGGCGTGGAGGAGAGAGAAAGAGAAAGAAAAAGGAAATTAGGGTTTGTGAAAATTATTACAGTATTTGCAATCAAGGTCCTCCCAAGTTTGGGAATTTACCCTTTTGAATTAACAAATAGCCACTTGTGATCCGCCTATTTCTCTTTTCTTTTTTTTTTCTTTTTTGAGTTTTGGTTGAAGTAGGACACTCCCACGTGTCACTCCGACAAGCATTTGACGGGTGATGCTCAACTTTAGATTTGGTTGTGCACTAAAAGGAGTAAAGATTCCGCCGTAGTTGTTGTATCCGGAATCTTTGTGTTTGTGTCAAATGATCCGATAATTTTAAGTTTTTTTATGCTCACTTTTAATGTAAAAACTACTCCATCCATCACGCAAAAATAATGATAGTTGACTTTTCACGTATTTTGATAAACAGATTTAATCTAGTAAATGATCAAATTATCCTAAATAATTTTAACGCAATGAAGAATAGAATGATAAGTTTATTGTGTTAAATTTATTTAGGCTAATTTGATCGTTTACTAGGTTAAATCTCTTCCTCAAACTACGTGAAAAATCAATTGTTGCTATTTTTGCGTGACGGAGGAAGTACTTTGTAGTCTCTACTTTTAATTTTAAAATCCTTTGTTTTTTATTAGTTGTTCCATATCATTTTGACACAATATTTAAGAGTTTAATAAGTTAGGTTAAAAAGTTGAGTAATTTAAATAAAAAAAGGACATTTTGTCAGAAACCCCCATAAGTTTCACCCCTTTTGTCAGAAACCCCCATTGTTTTTTTATTTTACTAAACCCCCAAACGTTTGCACCGTTTTTAATATGCACCCCCTTCTGTCAATTTTCGTTAGTTTTTAACGGGAAGGGGCCCACATCTATATGCTTATATAAGAACTCAATCAAATTCTCTCAACGTCATTTTGCGATTTTGAAATTGAACAAGAATAATCTACATTCAAGGCAAAAATTAGGAGATTTCCTCGCTGAACCTTGCTTTCTAATTTGCAATCATTCAAGTGAGCTTCCAATTTTCCTTTCTAGGATTTTTTTCCCCAATTTTTCTCATTTAACTGTAGTGTTTGTGTATTTTGTTTAAGATTCCTCATTGCAAAATTGCAATTACAAATTATTCAAGATTGGCTATTACTAGATGAGATGTGTGGGTTTCATGCAAAGGTTTTGATTTCGTGGACGAATGGAATCCGAATATAGGAGGTTTTATGCATGCCCAATTACCATTTAACACAATAATGAAACAGGTTGTTGTTTCTTTGCTTGGTTTGACAGGAGGCAAGTAGCAGAGTGGCAGAAAGTTGTGATTAATGAGGTGTTATTAAAGAAAAAGGGTGCTTAGTAGTGAAATTTCATTCTTGAAGTGTGAATTGGCTAGGGTAGGTGAAAGAGTTGGGATAGGTAGTCAATTTAGGGACAAAAAAACTGTCTTCAATGTTGGTTTTGTGTAAGGGAAGATGATGGCAGAAAAACAAATGTATGAGGAGAGAAGGAAAGGAAGAAGGAAGGTAGATGGTAGTTAGGGGGTTTATTTACTAAGGGACAAAATCGAGATTTCACAGGCAAATTAGGAGAGAAATCACACATGTGGGCCCCTCTCCGTTAAAAACTAACTGAAGTTAACATATGGGGTAAATATTAAAAACGATGCAAACGTTTGGGGGTTAAGTAAAATAAGAAAGAACAATGGGGGTTTCTGACAAAAGAAGTGAAACATATGGGGGTTTCTGACAAAATTTTCCTAAAAAAAATGTGTGAATGAAATATTTGAGAAAATTGAATAAACGTTGAATTTAGGGGATGTGTAATGAATGTCAAATTTGAAATAAAAGGAGTAATTTATTAATGTTAGAGTAAATAAAATAGGTAACCAAGGATCTTTGTGAGGGAATCGAAAAGGGCGGTGACCAAGGAGTTTTACATGAGCCATCAAGCTTTCAACGCCCTTGGAGAAGTTCTGATTTGTTTGATTTGTTTGATTTGTAACCACTTCAAAGCTGGAGAGTGGCTAGTTTGATTTGTTTTGCTGGTTTAATGGCTGGTTTGTTTTGTTTTGTTGGATTGTTGATTGGTTTTATTGGCTGGTTTATTTTGTTGGATTGATCTGATAATAGAAATGATGTCACTAGTGGAAAAATGGCCATAAGTAACCCCTTATTTGTAACCATCACATTAATTGTTAGTTACTAATTAATTATCTTTTTGTAACCAACAATTAGCAAAGTATGTTACACATAGCTGTTATTTGTAACCATCACTTAAATGTTAGTTACCAATAAAATTAAAAGTAACCGTAAAAAAAAACTGTTAGTTACAAATAGTGTGTTTTAGGTAAACTAAATCTAGTATATGTAACTAATATTATTATGTTGGTTACAAATAATTAGTCAAATATTAGCCCACATAAAAAAAATAGAAATAAAGACTTACGAATTAATTTTCCTCATTTCATTCCACATTCAGTCTTTCAAGCTCCTTCCAACTCCTTCCAACTCTCTCTTCGACATTCTTACTTCTTTGAGTCTCCCTCCATCTATACTTCAAACTTCCCCATTAGTAGGGTTTTTTTCACTCCATTCGACATATCACTTCACCATCTCCATTTGATTCTTTTTCCTTCGAAATTTGAAGCACCATTGTTAGGGTTTCGCATCTCTCAATTTTGAACAAACATCCTCGTCAAAAAATTTTTGAACAAACATCCTGCTCAATTTCGTATAATTTTGCAAGGTACTCTCGCTTACTCCCTCCTCTCTTTCTCATAATTTCGTGTTTAAGGGTAGGTGTTCGAATTATTTCTTTTAAATTGGGGTTTCAATTTTTAGGGTTAACGAAATTGGTTTTTGTAATTCGAATATTGATTTTGTTTTCTAACCCGGGTCTTAAATTAGTTTTAGATATCGTTTTCTAAATTAGGGTTTGAATGATTTTTTCGATTTGGTTCGAAACTTGGGAATTAGTTTTCAATTTTGATGTTTCGTTGTTTTCATCTTATTTTGAGTTTTCAGTGTTTGTTTTTGGGTTTTCATCTTGTTCTATTTTCCGTCAAATCATGAACAAATCAAAAGATGTAGGAAGAAGAGATGGTTCTAGTTTTCAATTTTGATGTTTCGTTGTTTTCATCTTGTTTTGAGTTTTCAGTGTTTGTTTTTGGGTTTTCATCTTATTCTATTTGATGGGTTGTTGCTGCAAAGGTGATGAGAGATTACTTGTTGCAGAATTCATGCCAAACGAAACACTTGCAAAGCTTCTATTTCATTGTAAGTTTTTTTTTGTTGTAATGGTGTTGGATGAAGCCACTGAACCTTGATGCTAATTAATTTCAACCAATAATTCTTAAAATTACCATGAACTCACAACATGGGGCAAAGCTAGGGTTTAGGACTTTCCTTTAAACAATAATATTGAGTTGAAGTCAAGAGGTGAGGCCAATAGAGGAATCAGGTCTTAATTTTTGGACCTTCCCATGGGGTCCATAGAAGCATCCTCCTCCTCACTGAGCCATATTATACATAGTCATTGTGATGTATACTTAGCAATTTGTGATATATGATTGGAAAATTTATCATTGCAATAAGTAGTATCTATGTGGTGCATTAGATTAAGCATAATGCTGGTTTGTAAGAACTTTATGCACAAATTCTCATTGTCCTTTTTTGTGACATCTAAAGTTTGTATAATTCATTTAATCTATGTGTTTTTCAGTTTGTAGCCAAATTTTTACTAGTATGGAGTAAGCCTCCAAGCATCTTAGATTTTTCTCAATGGGACACATGTTTAGTTGTTGTTGTTGCTGTTGCTACAATGGTTTGTAATGTGGTTTTCTTAGAATCCATCTTGTTGCAATGGGTTGTAATATAAAACGGAGTACTTTTTATTGTTTACACTAAATATTTATGTATATTGTGATTGGTACAGGGGAAGCACAACCTATGAAATGGGCGATGCGGTTAAAGGTGGCATTGCACCTTGCACATGCCTTAGAGTACTATACTAGTAAGGGACGTGCTCTTTATCATGATCTCAATGCGTATCGAGTTTTGTTTGATGAGGTAACATTTTACTCTGGTGCCCCTCTAACTCTGTAAACTAACCCTCTGTTTGTCTTCAATCTGTTTTCATCTGTGTTGCTTATAAGTATAAGTTTTTTTTATACTTTCTCTGATTTATTAATACTTGCACCATTTCCATTTCTAAAAGTTACAAATTTCTTGCACCATTTCCTTTGTGGGTAATATGTATTCTTTCTATCTTTTTCCTAGCACATGGGTCCATTTTTTAATCTTCCTATCTCTTTCCTTTCCCTTAAATTTGAGTCCATACGCAATGGTGCAAGTAAAAAAAACACAAAACATCGTCACCCTCTCGTTTCTTTTTTCAATTTATGTGCATGCATTGATTATTTCTATTTTCTTTGTTTAGTTTCTTAACTTGCTTATAAGTTGTCTATCGATTGAGAAAACAATAGTTTGTCTGTGGAAAAATTAGCTTTGAGGATATACAATGGAATTTTATGGATCCCTATTTGCTAAGCTAGCAAACAACTTAGTTCTATCTATTTATTTGCTTGAATTTCTGTCTGTTTACAAGAGCAGGAAGCCAAAAGAGAAAGAGCTATTGCCACTTCTAATGTCCCAAATTCCAAAAGGGTAAGTAAATACTTTTATATGATGTAGCATCCTTGCTACATTCACACATTCTATCCAGTTCCATGTTTATTTAAATATTTAACCAACTTACCAATATGATAATATAGTTTATAAAAGTTGAATGAAAATACTATTACACCAAAGATTATATAATATTCAATATTAGCAGAGTTGTTTCATAATGGGGCTCGAACTATTACTAATCTTTTTTTTACTGTTATCCATTATAGCTTCATTTAAGTCTACTCCGTAGACCCTCAAAATGAGTTGTTAGATGTCCCACTAATTTATTCATAAAAATGAGTTGTTTAATGCCCCAAAATGTAAAGGCTTAAGTTGTTGCGTTTTATTGTTGCATGGAATTTTAGGTTGAGGTTGTTGTGTAAACAATCTATGGATTTTGATCTACAGTTGTTAAACTGTAACTTATTGCATGATAATATTGCAAGAGTTGTGTTTGTCTAGGGTGGTTTAGGGTCTACGAGTTGGGTAGGTAAGGGGCTACGATTTGGATGGTTAGGTCTTTAAGGAGTTGTGATTTCTAATTAAGGGACTGTGATACTAGGAAGAATTGATAGTGCTTTGGAATCACTTTGATATATGTAGGGATAATATTGCAAGAATTATGTTTGTCGAGATATGTTGTTGTTGCCTTATTGTGGTTGCTAAATCCACACAATTGTCATGCTCGATTTTGTTGTCACTTGTTGATGTTATCTGTTGGTGCTTTGTACTCCTTTTTTGTGATTTTTTCTAGTTTTCAATTGGCTATTTTGTTTAGGTTTGTGTGTTATGTTGCGCTTGTCATTATGTTCTTCTAGGGTATTGCTGCTGCAGAGTTGTGTGCTTGTTGTTGCTGCTAGGATTACTCGTGTAGTGAAGGGCTATTRTTTTTGTCTTGTTGTAGTAAAACTCTATGGTGTTGGTGCTACTGCAGGCTGTTTGAGTTGTTGTCGTCTGAGTTGATGTTACTAATGCAGTTGTCTGAGTTGTTGCTACTACAATTGTCACTATTCACGATTCATGAGAGTTCTATGATGCTACGTTGAAAAAGGAGTCAAAGTGGGGATTCTATGCGGCCTTTGATTTTTGGTCCTTTCTTATGTTTTTCGGCTTTTGCTCTTGTTATTGAATAATACTCAAAATCCCAAATATTGGGTTGATTAGTTTGATGTTAATTTTTATTTTTACAATGTATAGTTCCATAAATCAATGTAATATATATTGTTTATAATTAAATATAATATTGAATTTTATAATTATTGTCAATTTCATATTAATAATTTTATTATTTGGGCTAATAGTATAAGTATTTGTGTACAAATATATGTGAACTCTTGATTAGCCAAAAAAAAAAAGAAAAAAAACCATTATGAGTAACCATCATATGTTGTGTCAGTTACAAATAAGGTTCTTTAGGTAAACATCAAAACCAAAAAGTCAATGTAAATAAGGGTATATTTGTAACCAACATTTAAGAAAGTGGTTATCAATAACACGTTATTTGTTACCATCATTTTGTTGGTTACAAATAAATTGACTTTAGGTAACCGCCACAGAGGTAACCATCAATGTTGGGTACCTAAAGCCCAAAAACGATGGTTACCTAAGACAATTTTTCTACTAGTGTGTGTGACTAGTTTTTGCTGGATTAATTTGTTCAATGTTTGGTTGCCTAGTTTGTTTAGTTAAGCTGGTGAGTGGCTGGTTTGATTTGTTTTGCTGGTTTAATGGCTAATTTGTTTTGTTTTGCTGGATTATTGGCTGGTTTCTTTGGCTAAATTATTTTGACAGGATTATTTTGTCATGGATTTTTGAAGGGTTTTTTTTTTTGTGTTTTGGGTTGCCAAATGATGACGGGGATTGTACGTGCAATTCTTGTGGTTTTATGCTCCTCCAACAAAGCAACGGTGGAATCGAAGTGGAGGAAAACATTCCTCGGAATGCTGCTCCATCCTTTAATCCGTTGTTGCTTTAGTTGTTGAAGATGTTATCACCGCAAAGAATGAATGTGCGAGCATCCTATCTTGATGGTTTGGGGAAGTGATCGATGAATAATGATGGATGATTATTGACTTTAGGTAGCTAAACATCTCAATTATATGAGTGGAGAGATGTTTGGAAGCATTTGTGTCATATGTGTTTGTTAGTTCTTTGGGTTTGTACATGTTCCTTAATGCCATTAATTGGTTATGCTTTCATTAATTCATTGAAACAATCATTCATTTATAAAAGACCAATATTTGCATAATCAAACTAACCATACAAGGACATCCAAAAAAAGCAACCAACCACAATCYTAAACACTACAACTGCCTTGTCAAAAAACATACCTACTCAAACACTTACCCTTACCCCACCCTTAATTACACACACATAACCTTCCTAAAATAATGAAATTCTACCGTGTAAATACCTACATTTGTCTCTCCTTAAGGCCAATCATATAACTATACCATATTGCAATTGGTCAAATTCTAAAAAAAACAAGCACATCAAATAATGCCCTAGAATCTCTATTTGCAAAGCCAGAGCCCTTAGCTTTCTCATGCCCAAAATACCCACAAAAATAGGATTAATTTCCAAATAATTATTTCTTATTTTAAAACATTTTTCTAGAATTTTTGTTGAATTTTCTTAAGCCATTTCAATCATTTTTTGAATTTTCAGTAATTTCAAGCATTTTCTAGATAATGATGAAGCGCATGTGCTTGCTGAAACTCATGAAAGTTATGATGACACTAAATGTATGTTTGAAGAGGAAAGATCTTTGATCTTGAATGATAGTGTGCAAGATGAGGTGCATGATAAGTGGGAGTCAGTAGTTATCCATGATGACTTTGAACCATTTGAAGGTCCGATTTGGGAGGATGATTGTGATGTTATTTTTGATAATGACATATAGAGGTTGTAAAAGAAAGGGGAGTTCTAAAAAGATGAAAAGTTTGGGAATATAAGACTTAAACCACGATTGTTGTTTATTGACAAACAACATCTAAGAGATGTTATCAGAAATTATCGTATCCAATGTGGATTTTCTATTGTGGTTTGACAGACATATCGCGTACCTACAAAAAAAACCCTAATAAAACTAACTAATGTAACTAGTAGTAATAGGGTCAAATCCACAAGGAAGCAACAACTAACTACTAATTGATTAAAAGCATCTAAACTGCATTAGTGATTTGACTTTGCAATTGCGCAATCTTATCTAAAGGATAATATTTCTTATAGACAGAAAGAGATATTACGTCTCATGTCGTATGAGTAGCCAGATCAAGATTGTTCAACCACAATCGTGCCTTGTCCCGTAGTGAAAAAGGGAATGGCATGACACAAATTTGATCCCGCTCAACGCCTTGTTATTTGATAATAGCACAATATTGAAGGAAGTTAGAAATATGCAAAATAGAATCTTCAATTGCRCTTCCTCCATAGTGATTGCACTCGATCATATTCAGTAGCACATGCTTGAGTTCAAAATTGGCTGCATGTACAATAGGCATTTTGAGACCTGTTGGGGTTTCATCTCGACTAGGTTGAGAGTAGTCCATCAAAGTGCGTTCTAGTGCTGTCATCCTGTCAGGATTACTATGAATTTATCCCTCGTTGAAGGTTGAAAATGTTTCCTCTTCTTCGCGATAAGAATTGATCAAAGGATTAACAAATTGCGAGGTTGGAGAATCAGAAAAGTCCAATCACCTGACAGAATTCTTTCGTCTATGGTAAGTACGCTCCACTTTAGAATTAAAAGGAATAAGGTCCCTAAATCGAGAATTTCTGCGCATAAACAAAAGAATACTACAAACGATCATAAGTACTATCCCAAAGAACAATTAATTGATTATTCTTTGAGACGAGAAAAAAATAGTTCAAACTTAATCAATTCACTACAAAAACATCAATTTTTAGCGAACGTCAAAATTGATGTTAGCGATCGCAAAATCAGTCGTTAAAATGATTTAGTGACTGAGGCGACCAAAAAACTAGTGGTCGCCAAAAGGCTAGTCGCTAAACAAATATAACAACAAACTTTTGAGTAGTCGCCATTTTTGCGACTTCCTTGCGACTAAATTTTTTAGCGACTGATTTTGTGTGTTAGCGACTAACTCGGTAGTCGCTAAAATATTGCGACTGAATTTTTGATTTGGCCACTACTTAAGTAGTCGCTAAAAATAGCGATTGAATTTGGACTTTAGCGACTACCTTAACAATGGCGACTGAATTTAACTATGGAGACTAATGCTAGAAATGGCGATTGATTTTTCGATTTAGTGACTGATTTTACGGTCGCTAAATCCATTTTAGGAAAAAAAAAGAAATCAACAAAAACAAATGTTGTTGATTTCATTCAAAATATTTAATACTATATGACTTGCTTGATTGTATTGTCATTTAATAATACTAACAATACTTAAAGAAATCAAAATAATAAAAAAATTTCATTCTTTTAAATATAAATTACAAAATGATCAAATTTTACAAAGTATGACCCCAACCACCAAATTGGAAAATACCCATCATCCATCAGCAACAGTAAGGTAGACAACAATTCTACTCAACTTCAACATTGGAGATGAGAAATTTGGAGCAACTTGATGCACTAACAAATAGGAAATAAATACGAAGTATAAGATTTTTTCATGTAGAATTCATCATGAACTAATATACATCATGAACTTTAAACCAACCACTATTAGTAACCCCCTTTTCATTCCTCTACTGACAAATTAAATATAAGGTATTTTTTCATACTTTAAAAGGCAAGAAAATAATATTTGTCAAGAAAACATGACTAAAATTGTACCAGAAATCCAAGAAAATCATTTTTAATGTATGTGGTAGCTCATTCTTCTCTTATTCCTTGTTCTTCAGCTTTATGTTGTACTTGGATAGAGGTAGGCAGCAATATAAGAAACTGGTTTGACATTTGCATTCCTAGAAAGCTCATTTTGCTAGCCTTATTCTTGAAGAGCATTATCATCTATCTCCATAGAATGATTTATGCGATGTTGAGAATGATGGATTCCACCACTGCAATATCAGTGTTTCATTAGTTATAAACAAGAGAGGTTAAAACTTTATTACTGCAAACTGCAAAGCTTAAGAAAGCATATAATTCAATCTTCTATTTTGTATAAAAGGAATTTGATTTTTTGGATATGACCAGATCACTACCACAAATACTCAGACACCATCTTTTACTCTCTATTTGGATGTAAAGATACGGAGGGAAAAAGAAAGAATCAAGTTTCTAATGTTTGGAACTTTGGATACGTAATTGGTTCAGCCAAGGAAAGGGAGGGAAATAAATGATGATCCAAGAACAATCCTCTTTTAAATAGTCAAATAGTCACTTATAATTCCAATGTGTTATAAATATAGCTATTTAAATCTAAGTTTACCAAAATGAAACAAAGAGGTATGGTTGGAACTAAGAACAAAAGTTAAAGGAAAAAAACTCACATTTTCATCTTTCTCTAAGGATGGAGAATTATCTAACTTTTTATAACTAACTAGAGCTTTAATCCATTTTCCAAGTACACCCATATTACCTAATGATAAGACACACTTGATTCACTCGTAAAAAAACAAAACAACAAATGTTAAGAAATTTCACAATTTAATATGAAATCATACACTCAGTAGCATTTGACAGCCTTCACAGGTATTTATATATGCACCGAGTGTTTGTCAAAGAAAGATAAAACATACAGAATTTGGCTTTGACACCTTTTTGAAATCATCTACAATAATATACAACAATTGTTGAGCAGTCAACATCTCAGAAAGATTATATGCTGGTGTACGCTTAAACAATCACCCTAAAGTCTTAGAACATGTTCTCTTGACCATGCTCAGATACTATAACTTAGTAAAATCATATCAAATATTCCAACATAATGACCACATAAAAATTTATCACAAAATACTTGTTATAATATATCTTCATTAACATATTAAAATCAGTTATGAATAGATTATATCATGAAGTTACCCGCAAAGATAAATATAAATATTTCTAACATTATAATGGTCTTTTCTAATATATTGGTGATAGAATATGGTCAAGTGCACTTAGCTATATACACCACGACACATATAAAGATGATAATGCAGCCAAACTAGTGGAGTGTAACATGTAGGAAAACATAATTTACTTCAACCCTCTGAATGAAAGATATTACAATATAAACTTTACTTCCTCTAGTAACAAAAACAAAGCGTCTTTTGTATCCAACGAGTTTTATTTTTCTTTGAACCTTTCCTACACCCTCCCAACTTCCAATAACAACATACATGTATGCAAGCATCACATAGTTGGAATCAGATCTAGAATCTAGCTCAACCAAAAATTAGTTTTGTGAACTTATAGGGCTGTTACTAACAATTTAAAGGCCTAAGTCAAACAACTAGCATCACCAATTAAATTAGGATTTAAGTGATAGAAAATTACCTACCTATAAACAGCTTTCTAAAATTTAATTAATTCACCACTAATCGCAAAGATTAAGAGCATAAAAAACATAATCAGTACCCAAATCAAGGAACTTTGTTCGAAATATTGTCCAATATTCCTCTATTTAGAGAACATAATTAATATTAGAAGAAATAAATAATAAAAATGGGCGAACAAGCAAGCAAGAACACATAACTCATATACTCAAAACATATACTTCTTATCGCTCAAAATGTCACCATTTTACACCATTGCAATCACTAATTCAATTGAAGCTAGCAAACTTGATATTTAAAATCCCAAAATTCACTAATCCAACATCAATTACACGTGCAAAAATCCAATAAAATGGATCTAAATTGTATCCAAAAATCACAGAAGTTTAAGCCTAAGCTAATTCAAACTAGAAATCCCTAATATTAGAATGAAAACTTGAACTTCAAAAAATTGAGTCAATCAGAGCAAAATTAGGGATCATAAGTTTTTATTTGAATAAATTAGGTATACAAATTTACTAAGAAGAGCCATGGCGACGATAGTGGTTCGAGGCGAATTCAAGGGAGAAGAGAACATCAAAGTAGCGGAGCACCGATGAAACTTCGACAATGGAGCAGCGAAATCAGGGCAAGCTTCGAGTATTTAGGTAAATGACCTCCAAGAGAATTTCTGGTGGAACAATAGAGCAGAGTGAGGTACTCGGTAGGGCTGTTCAAAACCGGATACAGGAAATTATCCGATCCGAATTTCCGGATATCCGAATTTTCGGAAATCAGTTATTTGATTCCGATTTCGGTCCGAATAAATCCGGATATCCGAAAAACCAAACCGGATATCCGAATTCGATTATAGAATCTCTTCCTCCAAGAGACTTAGTCTCAGAATCCCACATACTGAAACTCACAACTCCCAAACAAGGCACAACAACAATATACTTCCTAAGAAATGAAACATGAGAAAAAATCAAACAAGCACGTGAATTGTGAAATGACATAAATTGGCAAGTTTATAACATGGGAAATATTTGGAATATCTAGCACCCAGAAAAAATTGTCTTGTATTTTTTTTTTTTGAAAATGAATTTCAAATCATTCTTGCATTGTACAAGCTGTTGAAGTGATGGGCAATTCTTCCATGATTGATTGATAACACACTCTTAGCTTACATACAGTAGGGTCAGTAGTTGGTTAAAATGATTCACTTTTTGATTGATGAAATTTGTTTTTTTTAACAGGTAGATTTAGTGAATTTACCTAATAATTCGGAAATCCGGATATCCGAATTCAAGGAATATTATTCCGAATCTGATCTGGTTTTTGAATTTAAAAATCGGATATCTGGTCCAATTTTTCCGAATTTTAAAAAAGCAGATCGCAAGTCCGAATTTTTCGGAAAAATAAAACCGTATACCGTATCGGAATTTCGGAATCGGAAATTTCTGCATAGCCCTAGTACTCGGTTTGAGTGTTGCCATTGTTGTGTGGCCATTTGGAGAGCAGAAGTGAGTTATAGAAAGAAAATGAATAAGGGTTTGGGGGTACTGAGGAGAGGATATGAGGAGAGAGAAAAAGAGGATGAGAGGATAAGTGTGAGACTGTAAGGCAATGGAATTCTTATGGCTTTTTTGATTTTATAATTTTAAAAACAAATAGCTAACGTCACGGTCAGTCACTAAATCTCTTTAGTTAGTCTCCAACTTCAAAATAGTTTCTATTTTTTGAATTCTTGCGACTGCTTAACGACTACATGTTTGGGGGTCGCAAATGTGCAGACTAATAGTCGCCTGTAGTCGCTAATACTAATTTTAGCTATTGATTCCAGCGACAGTCGCTTAAAACAGTCGTTAAATAAGCATTTTCTTGTAGTGATTAACAATAAAACAACGCCGCTTCCTCGGCAACGATGCCAAAATTTGATAAACTTATCGCGTACCTACCAAAAATACCTAATAAAACTAACTAATGTAGCTAGCAGTAATAGGGTCGAATCCATAAGGAAACAATAGTTAACTATTAATTGGTTAAAAGCAACTAAACTAATAATGGGCCTTTGAATGATTAATTTAAGCTACTACAAACAAAAAGCAATGAATTAAACACGAATTAACTATTAATGAACTAAGTCTAGGGCTATGGTTCACTATAACAACAAATTAGCAGTAATTGGACATCAACAATTAACACAATTAACAACAAGACTCAATCGAATAGGGTCAAAGTTCTCACGAATCATGTGAACCATAGAATTACTCCTAACCGTATCTCTCGACCTAGGATAGACTCGTTCTACCTATTGACGTAGATCTTGTCCGAGGAATTCAATCACTACATGCCTATACGGCATTCATCGCTATACGCGATTGTTGCTATACGCAACTTTCCCCGAAAACCAAGGTCAGCCGTAGGGGAAATTTCCGAAGGAACGAGGCGCTTCGACGGAACTTACATGACGTCTTCCCGAAAAGCCAAGGTCAGCGTAGGGAAGGCACATACATCACAATCTCCCCGAAAAGCCACGGTCAGCCGTAGGGGAACTTTCGAAGGAACGAGGCGCTTCCGACGGAACTTGCATTACTCCTTCCGAAAAGCCAAGGTCAGCCGTAGGGAAAAGCTACCTGAGGAACGAGGCGCTTCCGAAGGTATTCATCACCTCATTTTCTCCTGAAAAGCCAAGGTCAGCCGTAGGGAGAAATAGCCCGAGGATCCAGGCGCTTCCAAGGGCATAACACGCATGGGGCGCGGTAACAGTAAACTAACCTTTGTTTTGCAGGTACCGGCGAAAAAGGGTGACTCAGGGTTACAGAACGCCTTGAGTTGCCTCCCTGTCCCAATCAAATACTTTGACTGTCGTCTTACGAGATTTTCGTCTCTTCAGACTCAGACAAAGTGGGGGCTTCTTCACACAACAGCTCCTTTGCACACTTCGGGTTTTGGAACTTTCTCCCGCACCAGAAATTCCACATATATGCACACTTCGGGTCTACGATTTCTCCCGCTACAGAAATCCAGCACAGCATCTTCGGGTCTACGATTCTCCCGCTACAGAAATCCAGCAACAAGCATCTTTCGGTCTTATGGTTTTCTCCGCAACAGAAATCTCAAGCAACACATCTTTCAGGTCTTGGAATCTTCTCCCGCTAAAGAGTTCCGTCAGCACATCTCCGGGTTTTGGAATCTCTCCCGCTCAAGAAGTTCCGCGCATTCTTCGGGTTTTGGAATTTTTCCCGCACCAAAATTCCGCACACACACATCGCAATCTCTCCGAAAAGCCAAGGTCAGCCGTAGGGAGAAAACCACCCGAGGATCCAGGCGCTTCCGAGGGCAACAACACGCATGGGGCGCGGTAACAGGTAAAACTAACTTTGTTTTGCAGGTACCACGGCGTAAAGGGTAACTCAAGGTCGCAGAACGTCTTGAGTTGCTCTCCGTCCCGAATCGACTACTTTGACTTTTGTCTTACGAGACTATCGTCTCTCTCAGACTCAGTCAAAGTGGGGCTTCTGTAGACACCTGAAAATGTGTCTCCCAAATGAGTAATCCGTGATGAAACATACCGCGTCTCGCGTTTGTTTCGAATCAGAAAAGATGCTTTGAATTCATAAAAGTTGAAATACGCGAGGCGTACTCGGAATATTGAGCAAAGGTCAAAGGCAAGGCAAAAATACTTTCTTTCGGTTTTTCAAAGGTTTTCAAAGGCGATTCTCATGCTTTTTGATTTTCATCATGTGCGTCACATTTTTCTGAATCCGCAAGTATTTTTAAATTATTTTTCTGATTTTCTATGATTTCTCATGAATTTTGCAATGTTAAATACGCAGAATACGCAGAAAATACATGAATATATTAGGAAATACTCCAGAAATACGTGGAACCTTCTAGAACATTCTAGAAATCCTTGCTTGGAGAGCAAGGGTGTCTAGGTGCGTCGAATCAGGGGAAATCACGAAATAAATCGGAGGAAATCGAAATATTTCGAGGTTTTTGGAAGAATATACGAAATCGTTGAGCGTATATACGCAGAGCTGAGCGTATATACGCTCAACAGGAGCGTATATACGCTCCTCAACCAGCGTATATACGCTCAACTCATTGCCAAAAATTATGGAAAGCAAGAAGCGTATATACGCACAGTATGAGCGTATATACGCTCTCATTGAGCGTATATACGCTCATCCTGAGCGTATATGAGCGGTTTTTTGCTCCGTTTTTGCCTCGTGCTTATAATGCTCTTGTTGCTCATTCCCGAACCACAAGACTTCATATGCTTCCTACGCATACTCTCTCTCTCTCTCTAAAACACTCAAAACACATTATACTTTCGTTTTAGTTCAAAGCATCGATTCTTTGTCGAATCAACAAGCGATAACAAAGGTTGAATTCTGAGATTACTCACCAATAATCTCTCTCACTTTCTTTTAATATGACTAACCATTGTTATGAGTTTTTAATATAATTAAAGCAATGTAGAAACTCACTTTTAACTTGTTTCATGTAATATGTAGGGTTTCCACAAGTTTGCAAGGTTTTCGTTGGTTTTTTGTTTTTTTCTTTCATTATTATTATATTCATTGTCAATACTAACAATTATTTCTCTTGTATAGCAATTGAAGGCGAAAGATCCATTGCGCTTGCATTTTATCAAGGACTAACAATTATTTTCTTTGTTTTCATGTAGGATTCAAGGCAAAGGACTCGTTTTCATTGCGTTTTGCAAACTAACTTTGTTTTCTTTGCAGATTTAGGGTAAGACGAGTTTGCATATACTTTGAAGTTTATGCACTTCATATTATTGCATCTTGTCATTGTTGTATAACTTTGTATATACTTTTGTTAAACAAAGACCGGAATTATGTGAATCACTTTAAATCAGATTAACTATGACAACCTGTTTTAGGCACCGTTTTAACATGATTAATACAAGTGTCACAATTTCTAGGTTAGGTAGTCCCTTGTGCATAATAGTAACACATTTCATAGTAATTTTAGGGTTAGTTCGCTTCTAAGGTGCAAAAACGTAAGTTGTGTGCATCCAATAAATCGTGTTTAATGGAATTACAATGAGACCGAATAGAGGCCGCTACATGCGGGCGAATTGGGTTACAGATCTGATTCGTACCATGTCCCGAACCCACGACTGGTTACTTGATTGGACGTGGGGCCATTGTTTTGGCACCAACGTTTCGGGCGTCCGTGAATAACTTTCTAGCACGGTGGCGACTCCCTCATTCGACAACACTACCCAACGCACTCACGTGCGGATTCCGTGGCTCAAGCCCACGCACAGTACCTCGATGTGTACAAGCCGCGCGCCCGCTATACGCTGAGGGCGCGGCCCACGTCCTACAGATAGTGCACGACTTAATTGCGTAATTAGATTAGTCACGAGTTTCTAGATCTAACAATTGAAACTTAATACAAAT
>SNQN01005802.1:8259-42301 GCA_008642245.1 Bassia scoparia
GTATGAATACATGGACCGAGTAGAGGCCGCTACTGCGGGCGAATTGGTTACAACTGATTCGTACCAGTCCCCGAACCAGACTGGTTACTTATTGGACTGGCCATTAATTTGCCACCAATGTTTCGGCGTCCTGAATAACCCTATATTAGGCACCGTGGCATCCCTCAATTCGCGACACACCCCACTTGCACACACGATTCCATGGCTCAACTCCATGACACTGAAGCTAGAGTCAACCCCTTGCTAAGCGGGGCGACCCTAGTAACATCATTAAAGATAACATATCTTCTTCTTTGTAACAAATAATGGAGTTTCTTTCAGGTTAAAAGCTCTAATTCAAATATAGTGCTCTTTAGCTCCAGCTGCCATGAAAGCATTAATTAACACAAGGCACAAAATTGTCTAAGATTCTTCTAGCTTTGCACCTCTTAATTGCTACTTCCATGTCCGAATCGATCCCAGCTTCTGACATGATTTTCTTGCTGCAATTTGACTTTGTAGGCCTGGGTTGAAATCCAAATATAACCAGCTTCACATTATTTTGCATGTACAGAAGTACTGGACATTATCGCATGCACTTCCTCAGATTGCTCCTTTTTTCTTGCTACTATATTCTTGGATTGCCCTATGTAAAAAAATTATTTGAACAACATGATTTATGTGATATTTGTCGACATTTGGTTTTGCGATTTTGGAGTAAAACATTTGGAAGCTTGGATTGTCCTATAACTTTGTCACTTTCTTCTTTGCCCTCCAAGAAATCTACTGTAGCTTTCATTATGATTTACTGCAATTTTTGACATGTTACCAAGAGCGATGAGTTTCCATTGTCTTTAACGGATGGATTAAGTTCTCGTGGGTATTAAGGAGTAATTATATACGGAATGGTTCATATATTCATTAATGATTTACTAATCGGATTATGACTCTCGAAAAAATTGATCCTGACTGCAAACATCTCATTTAACATCATTCTGGTTATCTTTGTGGGATTAATCTCCCACGTAAATTTGTACAAACATCTCAATAGATATCATTCTTACTGAATTTTCATGAGAACTTAGTAATTTTGTACGCTAATTACCACATAATCAACTAATTTCTTTTCTTTTTTGGTTTAAGCTTTTTGAAAAATAGCAATGGTGTAGGGGAAGTAATTAGAGATGTATTAATGTCATTAAATTAGTATTGTATAATATTAGTGCATGGCCTTATACTACTCTGATGTAAATTTTTTGACAATTAACATTGAACTTAGTCTAGGTGAATGCTTGGCTATAAATTTTTGGAAAATTAGATGTAAAATTTGAACAATGTAATTGAAATACTTTTAATTACTTATTATATTTTGTGACTAATGTCAAATGAATTATTTAATTACCTAATTGTTTAACCTTTCCCCCGTATATTGCAAAAACTCGGAAGGGTGATTGGCGAGGAATTTCGCCGCAATTACGTCATATCAAGGACTCCAACCCAAGTGGTAGCCATGCTCAGAAATATTTTATTCGCAAAGCATGTGTCTAGAAGAAAAAAAGACGCTCTAGCTTGTTTGATATCGTAGCTGATGAGGTATTTGTTATAAGGCAAGGTACATGTCATTTGTTATAAGGCCAAAAAAAAAAAAAAATTAGGATCCATTATCCAACATTAATAGAAACATTAAATAATGAAGAAGTATCTTTCAAAGAGAAAAGAGATTCAAGCAATACAAGCTACTTGGATAATAATCTTTGCTCGCAGTTTAGTGAAAATCCAATCCAAATTATTAGTTGTTTGTCCAATCCAAGCTACTAATATTATTCAATACTTGCTTGCCCAAAAACCAATATACAAATACTTCATTTTCTGTAAATAAAAAATGACGGTTAACACTAATTACATAAAACAATAAAAAAACATTGGCCAAAATATTAACTTACATTTTAAGCACAAATTAAAGTGGACTACGGCGCGCGTGCGCGCGCCGGGGCACATTCAATAGTAAAATAATATAATTACAAAGTTGGGAATAAAATTATATTATTGGGATATATAGAATAAGCATATGTATATGTTTTAAAAAAATCATACCCACCAATACACATAATGAACCGTCAGACAAAATAAAATGATATACATAGTAAAAAAAATACTTAATATTCAAAACACATACGAAGTATGTTTATAAGCAAAAATGCATATGAAGTACGAATTATAAGACAAATTCGATCTTTGTCGAAATAACATCGCCTAATCTATTGTTTCCCAAATGATCATCTCCCACCTCTCGTATATACATGAATAATAGTTAAGGATTTTAGATGTAATTCAAATTAATTTCAAAATTGAATTTTAATCTTTTGCATTGATTAATGACAAACTTTAAACTTTTATTTTGTTGAGTTTGATCAAATTGTTAGACCAACTTTCTTTTTTTATCCCATTTTGATGCTATTAATTTTTTTTCTAAATTAAAAGTCAAATTGAAGAGTCGACCATTTCACCATCATCTTTTTTTAATCTTTTTTTTCTATCTTGTAACTTTTTCCTACTTTTTAAGACTTTTTTTTAGTCAAGGTGATTTTTAGTTTCTATTTTTTAAAGTCAATTTACAAACAACCATTTTTGTAGTTGCTATTTTACAATTTTAGCCCTTTTTTTACTATAAATTTTGTTTAGATGATTGATTTTTGTAGAAGAATGTGTTCTTCAATTTTATCACCTTTTTTGAATTTCTTTTGTTATCCATTAGTATATGTTATTTTTCTGAATTTGTTTTTGAATTCTACAATAAGCTAAGTTTTTCTGAATTTTTTTTACGTCATTCTATAATTTTCTGAATTGTTAATTTTTATAAAATTACTCATATAAAATGGAATCAGTTTGAAATTTAATTAAATGTACAACTAACAACGTACCTAAAAAATTTTGAGTAAAAGTTGAAGATGCAATGAAAAGTTCTTTTCCCCCGTGTTTTTTTAGACTTTCTTTGCAATTTAATGTATCATAAAGAACTCTAAATGTTGCTGTGAATATTGAGCCATTTTTTTTCTTTTTGTTACCCTCTCAGTTTAAAGAAACTTGCTTTTTAATTTTTTTTTATTTGAGTTAATTAGGCATTAATTTCTTCACAATTGATTATGTTTTTAATTTGGTACGAATTTTGAATTATTCATTTAATGATTTGTTAAGTTGATTTTGTTTGGCATTTGTTTTGAATTATATGATATGATGAATGAATTGTGTTGAATCATATTGTGTTGCATGTAAATGAAAGCGCTTTTGGTAATTTCTAAGGACACCATTGCTCCCCAAGTCTTATATAATACTAGCACTATAGGCACGCGATGCATGCAGACAGTTTAAAATTTTACATTAAACAAATATTCAATTAGAAAAAAAAAAGTCATGAAATTGGGTACATTTTCAAATTAACAATGGCGGTAAGTTATTATAATTTTTAAATTTTGAGTGTTAATTTTTTCTTTTCAAATTGAATCTCTCGAAAAGAGATTAAATGATTAATTACATTGACATACAAATAGTAATATTGAAATACATATAATTATAAATATTTAATTCAATATGATTTTCAAAATAATCTTCAAAGATTAACTGATTCGTGTGAAAATTTCATCATATGTAATTAATGTATTTATGTTTGAATTTTTTCATTACTAATTAATTAAAGTTTTTTCAAAATAATTTGCAATGTTTAAGTTATTCAATGGAAAAATTAGAGAATGTAATTAATGTATTTTTATTTGAATGTTTTTACACTTTAATTAAACTTTCTTTTTTTCTCGTAAATTAGTCAATATACATTTTTTTATGTTGCTTCGTATGGAAAGTACAAAAAATAAAGAGATTTTTTTTAATTAAAGACAATTAAGTCTTTTATATCATTAAGAGTGTTTATGTCTTTTAATCAGGGGATACCATTGCTCCCCTTGGCTTATATAATAGAGATATATAATAGAAATAGATAAATAGATATTTTTTTTCCTATACATTATACGAAGGTTTAAAACTACACGTGCATATATTATTCCAATTCAATATTATTATTGTGGGCCGTTCAGATTATTGAAATTGGACCATCTTGCCACCTAACATGTATCGATCACCAGTTCACCACAATGAGTTTATGAGAGAAGACAACATTTATCTTGCAATAATGCAGTGAAGACAAGAATCTCACCAAAATCTCATTAATTAGTTTTATCATTGTCCTAACATCCAAATAGTTTTTGCATGGACGAAAATTGAGTAGTTATTGAGATTAGTTTTCTTCTGCCCACCATTTGTATCTACTATCTAGTCGAGCCTTTTCTATTGTTGGCTTTTGTTTGATTTACTAGTTTAACTACTCCGTAGTTAGAAATATCAATGGAAATTTTTTGGGTAATGCTATAGTTTAACTACTCCGTAGTTATTTCTTAGTGCTACATATTAGGATTTAAAATGAAAAAAAAAATCAAATAAGTTAATATTTATTATGTCAATTGATGTTACAATTTTATGTTGAATTCATAACTTCTTTCCATTTTACGTACTCCTTACGTTCCATGAAAAAAGTACTATACATTATTTGATTGTAAAATATGAAAATTAATATAATATGATAAGTGGGGTAGAAATATATTTAAATTGAAGAGAAAAATAAATAAAATTGTATTATTTGATTAACATACATGAGTGTCTTACTAGTGGTATCATGGTTTCCACAGGCTAAACCACTACAATTAAAAAAAATAATATAAAATTTTCTAAATTGGAATAAAATGGCAGTGGTAGGAATTTCAATGGACATCCCTATAAGGGAAGTGATATAAATTTCGTGAAACGAAGGGAGTGGCATATTTAATGCTTATATGCAACCCTTAAGGCTACATATACCTTTTTTCAAATTTTATATAGTGACCTTCGACTTTACACTTTTCTATATGTTCGTAGACAAAAAGAAATTACTTCGTCTGTTTCAAAATTGTGTCTACATTTTTTTGGGTTAATTCAGACTCCTAGGAAAGAAATTGATAGTGTGAATGAATGTGTAGATGGGTAAATATTAATGGTAAATGATTAATTAATACTTCGTATTAATGATTTAATTAGGAAAATTTTTCCATATAGCCTTGTAGTTTGACCGTTTCATTCATTTACTCTAATGGGTGGGTGAAACTATCAAATCATATGTATTTTTCGAGTTGCCTCTGCATGTACCCATTGTTAAAAAAATCTAACGATGTTAAGAATTCCATTACAATAATGGCATCTCAGGCAAAATACTTGATTTCAAGGGTACACGAGGCAACTCAAAAACACAAAGCTATATGGGTGAAACTGTCAAACTATAAGGGTATCTGAGAAAATTTTCCTTTAATTAATGAAGAGACCACCACCCATCAACATAAACCTCCTCCCAACACCGCTTCCTCCACCCAGAAACACAAACCACAACCTAACTGATGCAATCACCCAACACAGCTACAATGCCACAACCACCGTAGAACACCGAATTATCACTCACCACCACCGAATGACACAAAAACAAACCACAATCGAATGTAAGAAATAAGGGCTGTATAATCAGATAAATAAGCAAAATTTGAGATGAAGGAATCGCTGCGTCGTGGTATGGAGACCACTGTCTTAGAAGCAAATTTCGCCCCGACTAGGTGCAATCGGCTCACGGCGTTTGCCCCCCAAGATTAGCACAGCACTCTCCAATTCGTGCACTCGAGAAGGAGAGTTGGAACTCAATAATATTGCTCAGATCAGTAGAGAGGAAGAATGTGTCACTACTACAAAAATCAACAAAGAAACCGGTTAAAAATGGCTTAAGAGACCACTTTGCAACATGTTTATATTTGGCACGTCTCTTAGGTTAAGAAACTAGTTTTATTTTTTGGTTTCTTAGGTCAATATAAGAGATAGGTTAAAAATTAAAACTGGTTTCTTTGCCTTGATTTAAGGAACCATTTATAATTTAAAACTGGTTACTTTGATACACCTAAGAAACCAGTTTCCTTAAAAGTGGTATGTTCAATGGAGACATTGAAACCAGTTTTTTGAATGACCGGTTTCTTACATTTTTTACAAAAAAAATATTTCACTACTGAAATTATAACTTGTGTAGTACTGATCGTACAATATACGCATACGATCAAGATACAATCTAGAATGACAAATACACATAGCAAAATGTCACTAACTCATACAAATAAAAGAAAATATTGACTAGTCCACAATTAACATACAAAATATTGAGATACATAGATTTTTTTAAAAAATCATATTTCCCGTAATAATAAAAAACATAAAAGTGTTATCACTATTTCAATAAAAATATACACTGTATCACTGATGTAGTGATGTGTTTTGAACAAACTAAGAATCAAGAAAAAGCTTTAGGAACAATGAACATCATCGAACTCGACGAACTCTTAACATCATTCGAACTCGTCCAACAATTCATTCCCACAATTCGCATCTCTCCCGATGAATGAACGCTCGTCGATGAACCCCCGCTGCCTTGAACAATGGGACACCCCTCCTTGCGGCCCCCTGCGATGGTGCAGAAAAATCGAAAACAAATCAGCAAAATAAACGGAAATTCAGATCCCAGATAATCCATACAGAAACATAGATCCCAGAAATTCAGAAATTGAAATCGAGATGCAAACTTTATCATGAATTTAACACACAATAACCCCAAAAAATCAAGGAAAACGACAAAAAACAACTTACATATAAAAAACAGATATGGGCTTCAAGAAACGCAAATACTCGAAAAAAATTGAATTGAAACAAGAAAAATAACAAATTAGAATATAAAAGAGAAATATCGAAAATAAATCGGAAAAAACAACGAAAACAAATAAAAATAAAAAACAAAAAGATGATGAAGAAACTGAAAAGAAACGCAAAAATAAATAAATAAAATTACCTCCATTGATGTTGTACCCAAATTTSATGAATTACCCTTAGATTCMCCAAGACATTGATATAACTTAAMCTAAAATCGAAACTTGTAGAAAGTTTTTTATTGATTGAAAAAAGTGATGATGATTAATTAAAGGAGAAAGAAGATGTTTGAGTTTACAATCAAAGAAGTAAAATAGCGGTAGAAAGTTATGAGTAGAAAACAAGGGGATAGGATTTTACAATTTTGAGGGTTTTGGATGCAAAGGTTAAATAGGTGGAGCAAGTAATTTGGGTAGAAGGTAAAAGGGTTTGATAAGTATTGGAAAAAAAATGGAAAATCCTAAGAAATGTGTTTATACAAATACTRGGTCCTTTTGCCTACTACACATAAATTTATAGGTCCCACAAAGGATTGAAATGTCAAATTGAATATCAAAGAGACCAGTTTTAAAAAAACCTATCTCTTTATTTGTATCAAAGACACCAGTTATAAAAGACCCTCTCTCTTTCTTTGTAGCTAAGACATCAGTTTTAATAAATAACTATTTTCTTAGCCAAAGAAACCAGATTTTTCAATTAATTGGTTTCTTATAAGTGGTGTTTTATCTCATTTTTGTAGTAGTGTGTTTAGGAATTTTCTGTGTACCCTGAACTGGCCAAGGGAAGCCAAATATATAGTGTGAGAGTGGAAGCCAAAACGGGCAGAAAATTGAAGAGACAAAGTAACGGTTTTGGCATTAATATTGGGCGAGAATCAAGGAGCRAATTAAACGACAACGGTTACAAGGTTTAAATGTGTAACCGTCCAAAAATAAAAGAATGAACCTGGTCGTAAAAATAAAGCCACACCGCGCACGTGTCACGTGTCACGAGCACGAGCCGGGCCGGACGACGGCGGCGGCGCGCYCGTGGGGTTATCCAATACCACCCCTCACACCAAGCCTCAAATAATACAAAGCATGTTCTCCTATAAAAACAAGTGGAAATGTTGCTACTCTTTCTATGTGGGACAAAATATAAAAACTACCTTTGCATTTCCTATTACATTTCCAACATCGAACACCATGAAGTTGATGTGTGGTTGTGTTGTGATGGGTGGTTGTTTTCGAGCCACCATCATCTTGTTCGATCACTGGGTGGTTGGGTCATGTTCGTTGGTGGTGCTGGGTTACTGTGGTCCAAATAGAGCTTGATCGTGTTTGTTGGTGGTGGTTGGTATGTAGTGGGTTGAGGAGGTTTAAGGTGGTTGGTGGGTCGTCGGTTACTAGTGGTGTTGGGTGGTTCGATCGCGAATTTTGGTGGTTACTGGGTCGTGTGTTGGGGTGGTGCAGAATCACAGGTTGCTAGTGGCTGCTAGGTTGCGGGTTGTGGTGGTGTTTGGTCCTAGGTTGTTAGTCGTGGTGGAGAGAGATGGTGGTGAGGAGAGATCGAGATGGTGGTGGAGTGGATTGATTAGGATTATAGATTAAGATGAAATGGTGGGGTTAATTGGGTTAATTAGTTTTGATTAGGTATAATTATACTCCATGGTTAAGTATTTTAGTAAGGGTAAATTGACAACTTCACCTTAAAATAGTTATCAAAATATATAGGAAAGAAAATAAAGTGTAACCAATCATTTGAAACATATCATAAAAGGAAAGCGTTGTCACAAATCAAAACAGAAGAAGTATATAAAGTGACATATAACTTTAACTACTTACACACAATTACCCTAATCCACTCAACGCATGGCTAGCCCTTCATTTAGTATGAGATTAATAGATTATTATACCACACCAAAACTTTAACCAACAAACAATTTTTTCCACAAACTAATGAAAGAAAACATAGACAAACATGGTCATTTTTTTTTGAAAAAATTGTCAACAATTACCCACTTTTTGTCAATTTTTAGAAACAACTACCCACTTTTTATTTTTTTGAAAGCAACTGTCTACTTTTTTTGAAAATTTTACGAACCACTACCCGTTAATGATTTTACGCTAACATCGTTAACTCCAGGCAACCAAGCCACCATGAACCACCACTCCCTCATTGCCCTGAGCTGCTACCTACCACTGACCACCGCCTTCCATCGGAGCAGCCCACCAGCACCACCGCAGACAAGGAAGCAGCCCACAACCAACACAAAACAGCCACCACCATTCGCGGCAAACCATATATGACATTTTTCTCAGCCTTTCACCCATTTTTTAGACATGGTTTCTTCATGAAAGTTGTAGATCTTGGAAAAATACATGAAATAGGCTCAAGAATTACTTAATTTGGAGTTGTATTCAAGTAGTTATGCCCTTTGCAAGTTTAAAATCAAAAATCCCCAAATTGAAAATGAAAACCCTAAATTGAATTGATGGTGGTTTCCAYTTGASTGATTTTCGAAATTGGGGATAGAGTTTTGGTTTTGTGGTGATTTCGAACGACTCGAATAGCATGGTGGTGGTGATTTACGAAATTGGGGATTGGTGGTGGTCAGTTTCGAAACCTAAATTGGTGGTGGTGGTGGATGGTCGAAATTGAGGATAGAATGCTTTGAAGAATAACGCGGTTCGTGGGGGTCTGGTGGTGCGGTTTTGGCTGGGGTGGTGGTGCGAGTTTGGCCGGGGTACGGTGGTGTGGTTTGGGGTGGTTGTTGGGGGCTGCTAGTTGTGGCTTGCTGCGAGGGGGAAGGGGTGCTGCAGGGGAGGGGGGAGGGAGGTGGCAAGGGGTGGTAGCAGTTTAGGGAGGTGGCAGAAGGGTGGTTCGTGATGGTTGGAAGGAAGAGAGTTAACGGTGTTAGCTTAAATCGTTAAGAGGTAGTGGTTCGCAAAGTTTTCAAAAAAAGTGGGTAGTTGTTTCTAAAAGTCGACAAAAAGTGGATAGTAATTGGCAATTTTTCCTTTTTTTTAATAAAAAATGACCTCAAATTTGGCTTATAAAGGGTTAGTATATAATAGGGATGAGCAGAAACAGTGAGTACCCGATTCGATACCGGGAACCAATTCGAAATCGATTGGATCGATACCAATTCCGGTTCCAAAAGTGAGGAATCAATTTTGACCCTTAAATATTGAGGGGACTTTTTCTTTTTCCTCAAACGTGCATACCGATGCAAGAAAAGGTGAATTATTTTGTGCAAATTTTTTACCTCTAATTTGATCAATAAAGGGTTGAATGATCGTCAAAACCTTGACCAAACAAATTTCTTAGTTAACGTAGGTGTAATTAGTCGTGTGCTAAGTGGATTAGGGTCACTATGTGCAATTAGCTATAGTTATACTCCGTATGTCACTTTATATAGCTTTAATTTTGATGTGTCCTCATATTTAAGATTGTAAAGTTTAAAGTAACTATGTGCTCCAAATATTTAGGCTCTGTTTCTTTGGAATGATCTGGATCAGAATTGAATTGAATTGAAATATTTGAGTTAGGATTAGTATTTTTAAGTATTGATTAATGATATATTATGTTGGAATTAATATTAAACTATTGATTAATAATATATCATGGGATGAATATTTAATTATTGGTTATGTTTTAACCATTTAACTTTGGATTAATTTGAATCTTGGTATTAATATTTTAACTTAGAATTAACTATTGATTGACTATTTAACTTTTGTTTTGGTGCACGTTTTAAGGGAAAAATTTAAGGTAAAATAATTTCAACACAAACAAGAATGCGATAATACGTTACTAGTCTTAAAGTTATGTTACCTACCGAGTAATTTGCATTGTTTGTTTACTTATTTAAATCTCTTCCTTAAAATGTCTGTCAAAATAAAAGTTGTGAATAAAAAGAAATGTACTCCCTCCATTCCACGAAGAAAGTGTCATACTCTATTTAGGGTAAAAATCTGGAAACTAAATAATATAATAAGGAAAGTGAGGTTAAAAAGTACATTTAAATTGAAGAAAAAAACAAATAGATTTGCACTATTTAGTATGCTTGAGTGTGTTGCAAGTGGATTAATGGGTTCCATATGGTGGACTATTACAAATAAACAAATATGAAGTATAAGATTTCCTAAAAATGAAATAAATTAGGAGTGGTAGGAACTTCATTAAACGTCCATATGAGGAAAGTGGTAGGAATGAATTTCGTAGAACGGAGTGAGTAGGAAGTATTATTATTATTATTATTATTATTATTATTATTATTATTATTATTATTATTATTATTATTATTATTATTATTATTATTATTATTATTATTATTATATTATCAATATCATTATCATTATTATCATTAACGAGTTAATTAGTAAAAGTATTTAAGTTAAACTAAAATAAATATATAAGTTGATTCGAATGGACCTAAACTAAACCGAACTGTTTTTGCATCAAATGAAGTAAATTGGGAAGAATTGGTATTTGAACTGATCCGAAATGAAAATTTGTACGTTTGAAATGAAATGTACTGAACTGTTTGATTATAACCATAACTGAACTGTTGAACTGAATTGACACCTCTAGTTTGGTTGCCTTATGGACCTAGTTAAGATTGTTGGTTTTATTGCAGTCAACATTTTCCTTGATAATATGGATTTATGAGTTCGGTCAAAAATAAGTTTTGGAGTCTATTTTTCTATTGATACCCCAATTTTTCCAAGTAGATTTATAGAGTATAACTATTATTGGGTTGAGTTAGGGTTGTTTACATTATCTGAAAACAACTTAATTGTACTGAATTAAATTGAACTAAATTAACTGAAATGTCTTGTTTATAAAAAAAAAAGAAATTAGAAATTAAATTGAATTGAAATTAAGTTGAAGTAAAGAGATACTTAGTTTTTTCCAATCTAAATAGAAGCATTGACATTGACTTTTTTTTACGAGGACATTCACATATGTTGATACTAGATAATACCCGAGCAAATGCTCAAATTTTCAATTTAAAGAATTGTAATTAAGAAATACAATATGAGTTAAGCACTATTCTTTTGAGTTTAATTTTATGGTATTTTAGTTCAATCAATTTCTTCAGTTCAGTTTAATTCAGCTCATTTCATCCAACTTCAGTTCAATTCAACTCAATTAGCTGCTTCAACTCACTTCTATTTCAGCTACTCCAGTTCAGTATAGCTTTACTCAAGCTCAATTCAACTCAATTAATTTTCGTTGAGTTCAACCCACTTTAATTTAACAAACTTCAATTGACTTCAGCCAACTTTAATTTACTCCAATTTAATTTAGTTTACTTCAGCCTAAAAGAACAGGGGGTTTACCGACTTAGTAACAAAACTATTAATTAAAATTTGAAAAATGATAAACAAATCAAATCAATTTAATTTATTTAGTTTTAAAAAATATGGAGTTAAAAAATTATTAGGACAATATGATTAGAAAATGTCAACAATGAAATAAGTGTATCTAGGAAATGACTCAAGAAATAAATGTAATATAAAAAATAAAAATAAAAATAAAAAAGTAATAAGTTTAGGAGGAAAATTAAATAAGGTTTGGGAGGGAAAAAATTATGTTAGTGGGGATTGCTTTTGTATAGACTAGTATTATTTGCATGCTCTGCGTGCTTAGACATATAAAAATTTAATTTGTTAATTATTTACAATACAAATATGTAATTCCTCGAGTTTAATAGAAAATTGTGAAAGTATTTTACGTACTGCGGTAGCATTTTTCATTCTTATTGTAGTTTATAATTTACGGAAAAATAGTAGTGTTTGCATTCTCCAGTATAAAAGTTTGCAATAAAAAATTGTATATAAGTTTGCAATAAAAAATTGTATAATTTTTAGTAAGATAATCCTAGTTAAGAAGAAATAAGGTACGTGTTAATTTACAAAATTATTGGAATAACTGTTAACTTAGTAAGTTTCTCCTTTTATTTTATGCCATGATTAATTAACTTTATTTTATTTTTTTGGAAATTTTTGAGTTGATTGGAGAATTATTTAGGAATCCTTTTCATTTCATTACTGATTATGTTGTTATTTTTCTTATAAATGAGGATAATAATGTAAATTAAGAGGGGACATCATTGCAGTATTGCTCCCCGACCCTTCCCTTATATATGTAACAGAGATTTAATTAATTAAATTAAAGATCATTAATTTGTATGGATTGTTTAAAAATTTATATTTATATAATCTGTAATTGTTTGATTTACTAAACTTTCCTTTTATTATCACCTACTAATTAAGCAATTAAGTACTCCGTAGCTTTTAAAGATTATTCAAATAATTACCTCTATTAATTAATTAAGAGAAGAGAGGTATTTTGGACTTTTTAGGTGGATACCGCCACGATCTCCCCCCTTCCTTTATATAATAGAGATATATAGATATAGATTAATGTTGAAATGCTACTAATTGATTGGTGGGTCCACTTTAGTTAAGTTGCGTTGTTTCTTTTGAAACGATAACGTAGGCCAGAGGTCGATGACTCGTGGGGGTGTCACTTTGGGTTGCAACGCGTTGGGTTAACTGAACTGTTTTCACCCTGAATCAGAATAATTCGAATTGAAAGTGACTCGTAATCTGAAATTGAACTGAATTGAGTGACCTAAACTGTTTTTAACCTGGAAAATACTTACATAAACTGAACTGAAACTAAATCGAAATTAGCTCGAACTGAAGTTGACTTGTAACTAAACCGCAAATACTACAAACAAACCTGAACTGAATTGAATTGCTATTAACCTGTTTCATAATTGAAACTGAATTGAATTCCATTACTTAATTAAATCCGAACTGAAATCAACCCAACTTAATTGAACCATATTATCAAATTTTGTAATCACTTGCAATTCCAATTTGAATAATCTTAAATATGTAGTTTTAAAACAACATTAATCCTAAAACACCCAACAACGTGTATAACTTAATTATTAAAACATCTTATTAGATAAAGAGTTTACCTTATGCTTCTAATTTTTACAAGTATAAGTTGTAATACATAACCTACAAACTATTAAGTAAAGAAGATACATAATATATTAAAAAAGCACCCCGAACACAAACTCGAACAACCTGAACACAAACCGTTTGTGGAAGTTTACTCGAAGAACCCGAATCGCTTTTGAATCAAATTAATTTCGTTCCAACCGCTAATGTCATGTGACCGAACTGAACTACTCTAAAAAAAGAAGTAAATTGTTTGGCTCGCCATCGAAATTGGCCCGAACTGAACTGAATTGGATTGTTCGACCAATACAACTTGCTGGAGCATAAACCGAAATGAATCCAACCTGTTTAGATTAACCCAAAACTGTACCTACTGACAATCCGTTTTGACATCCCAATCGATGAGTATGAGTGTATGGCCATTGATTATAAATCAAGGTGTTAACAAACAAACGATACAATGCAAGTGGAGCTTAAAGTTTTACGCTGTTTTGTCACTCAACAAATTATGACCTTAACAACAAAAATATATGAAAAAATTATTGAAAGCAATGTGGCTCTATTAAGTTGAAAGACGTAACTAATGTCCTATCAAGTTGAAGGCCGACACAAGTCTAGTTAGAGTTCTACATTGACCATATTTCTAACAAACATACTTCCTTCATTTCTCAAATAATGCATCACTTTGAGAAACACGGTTTTTGAGACAAAATTTGGTAGGGTGGTGAGGTGTGAGGGTGGGGGCCAAAAAATAGGGAAAAAGGATTAAAGTAGGTATATTGATGAATATTTTAATAAAGTAAGTGTGTAAAAAATACTATTTTATTTGTGGTCCCCACATAAAAGAGAGAAGAATTAATATTTTAAGTGTAATCCCCACTCCAAAAAAGGAAGGAATGGGAAGTGATGCATTTATTATGAAATTTCCCAATAAAAAAACCTATGCATTATTTAAGAAACGGAGAAAGTAGAATAATTCAGGTGGAACATACAAGTGGTTGTTTAGTTGATATTATTGAAAATCATAAGGTTGATCCATTATCCAACTCATCTTTCATCCGTTTCCCTTACAATCCATATAGGTGCAGATTCAGGAATTTGACAAAGGGTGAGCACGACACAAACTTGCCAATTGTCGGATCGATCAGAAGATCACAATCAAATAAAATTAAAGATTAAAATAATAATGTTATACTCATACATTTGTCAAATTAAAAAAAATACTTAAAAGAAAGTTAATCAAGGAAAATCATTAAGTAAAATAAATTTTTGAGAATTCCAACTAACGTTCCCACAAAAATTATTTACACTGGAAAAACTTGAAATTAAACCTAGATAAATGGAAATAGCAACAAAATAAACTCTAGATATCTTGAACCCAGAAAATTGAAATTAAAACCATAATACAATTTTATGAATTCCAACTGCAAATTGAGAAAAATAATAAGTTGCACCAAAAAATTGAAATTAAACCCATAAATCTTGAATTATTTTTATGCTAAAAGAGAGTTTACAACTCAGAGAAAGAAAAAGCTAGCATACTAAGAATAACAAATAGAGCAAGACTACTACAAATAAATTAAGTCGGTATAAAACTTGAATTAATTAAAACAAAAAACTCATTAAACTCGAAAAAGTTGGGATAAAGTAAAGAAAATTTTGTCAACAACGACTTTTTAAAGAACTCTTTTTGAACAAAACCACCTTATATAATTTTTTTTAAATTAAACCATCTCTTTTCACGATTTTCTTTTGATACCACCACCTTAAGCTAACACGGTTAGTTATTCCGTTAGTTTAAAAAACAAGGTACCGGTGATAATTTCAAAAAACATGTAAAATAAATGTGGTAAAATACAATTTAACCATAATTTTACTAAGACACAAAAGATATAACTCGAGGTCCATGGGGTGCAGATGAGTTTATTGGCCTTAACCCTGAGTTTTAACCGAAGGATATTATATATAAGCATAATTGGGAGACCTCGAAATGATGTCATAGTTTATCAAAACACTCAAAAAGTGCAAACATTTTTCCTTAGTCAAGATTATAATTAATCTTGCAATAAGAATGGAACCTTTGAGTAGAATAGATGCTAATGATAAGCCTCATGCAGTATGTGTCCCCTTTCCTGCACAAGGTCACATAAGCCCCATGCTAAAGTTAGCCAACTTACTACATTCCAAAGGCTTCCACATAACCTTTGTGAACACTGATTTCAACCATAATCGGCTTCTGAGGTCGAGGGGCCAAGCCTACTTTGATTCACTTCCATCATCCTTTCGATTCGAGTCCATCCCCGATGGCATACCATCTTCCAACCCTGATGCTACACAAGATGTTCCTTCTATGTTCCATGCTGTTCTACATAACTGTCTTGAGCCTTTCAAAAAGCTCCTTCTTAGGCTTAATGATCCGTCCTCAGGTTCACCTCCGGTTACCTTTATTCTCTCGGACTGCATCATGCCTTTCACCCATGATGCAGCCCGCGAGCTTGGTGGCTTGCCTCTCCTCCTAGTTTGGACTGCTAGCGCTTGTGGGTTCTTAGCTTATGCCCAATATAGATCTTTTCTTGACAAGGGAATTGTGCCATTCGAAGGTATTTATATAGCCTTTGTTCTTATCATCATTAACTGGAGTTAAGTATAAAGTTGGGTACTCAACTTTGCCTAAAGTTGCAAATAGAGTACTCTAGTTGCAAAAGTTGTAAATTGAGTACTCTTTGCAACTTGAGAGCTTTAATTGTTTTATTGTTGTTTTTTTTACAATAATTTATTATTAATAATACAAAATATGATGTTAATAATAATTTTATACAAAGTATATTTATTCTTATTTTGCATTTTTTTGAGATTAGAAAATATTAAAACTTTGTTAAAAAATAGGAAAATTTTTAGATAACCCCCACTAAGTAGACTCCTTTTAAAAATAACTCCTAGAATCTTTTTTTTTATATTTTATTTAACTTCCATAATGTATCAATTGTTATAGATACCACCCTCAAAATCTAACTTTGTTAACTTGCAGCGTTATGCGGGGCTCACTTTCTATTATCCCTTTTAAAATCACCTTTGAAATTACTCTCCTACCCAAATGTATTATTGATCTATCATAAATACCATTCAAGGTAAAATCATTTCAGATTCTGAAATTCAATATTCAACCTCCCCTCACCTTTGAAAGCAAAATCAATTCTATAAGTTGGGGATTTATTCAATTTCGGGTAAATTTTTTTATTTAATTTAGAAATTGTAGATTCTTATTAAGCGTTAGACTTGCATTTGTGAAATTGGCTACTAAATTTTTCTACCAAAGCATGTACATACAGTACTTATTGCTGAATTTTTTTATTTTAGAATTTTTTTTTCTAGTAAAGCTTGTAAGTTTGCTACGTAATATCTTGGTTAGTTGTAAATTGTTGGTATTTTTTCAATGAAAGATTTTGATTTAATTTTTTACTTATTTATTTATTTTTATTTTTGGAAAAGGTTGTCGAATCGCTTAATTGACGTGGCCGTTTTTTTCTCCTTTTTTTCTTTCAATTGTGATGATAAATTTATTTTTTATTTTTATTTTTCTAAGGGGATAATTTTGAGTGATGTTGAATTTGTAGGGATGACAATGGCTCACGATGTAACAATTCTGAAGTCTCAATTCCAATTTGCAATTTATATACAATTGAGTGCTACAAACTAGATTACAACACCAAAATCAACAGTAAAACACCAAAATCAACAGTAAAACATGTATAATTGTCGAAATTCGCAATTAAATACTTCGACAGTATAAGTAATACTCAATTCCCTCATTTGGGCTCCCAATTCTTGTTTAACTGACCAAATTTGCTTCCCCTTTTCACTCATGATTTCATTAGATTCCATTTTCTGAATTTATTATCAGTAAAAAAATCCTAACTTTACAGTGACAAATTGAGAATGACAGTGAGAGGCAACCATAAAGAAGGAAAGAGAAGTGAAAAAAGGTGATAGTGAAAGGGAAGGTGAATCAATGAGAAAAATAAGGTTAAGTCCATTTGTTTTGAACAATKATACAAAGGGGCAACAAAGTAATTTTAAAGGTAATTTTAAAAGAGAAATTAGACAATGGACCCCACATAACGTTGAAATCTAACAGAGTTAAACTTTGGGGGTGTTACCTATAACACTTGATACATTATGGGGGTTAAATAAAATAAAAAAAAAGATCCTAGGAGTTATTTTAAAAGTGGTCTACTTAGTGGGGGTTATTTACAAATTTTATTAGATAATGAACTGTATACTCCGAAATTCGATTTTAACATATTTTTTCCGATGTTTGGAAATATGAAATTGACTATCCTATTTAATTAGTATCCGATATCCAATCTTTTGGATCGGATATCTAGTTTGAATTTCAAATTTGAATCAAATATCGAAAAAATCATATTGAAATGTCGTTAAATGTTTTTTTGCTCAACCCTAATAATGACTATTGGTAATATTATTTGTAAATCGGTGGTGATTAAGGATGGTGGTTAATAATTGTGTTGATTAATATCAACTTCCGTAATAATAATAATAGTAATAATGACGACAACAACTATAATAATAATAATAATAATAATAATAATAATAATAATAATAATAATAATAATAATAATAATAATAATAATAATAATAATAATAAACACAAAATAAATATCAACAGTTGTTATAAAAACATAAAATAACAATGATAAATAATATTAAAAATCAATTTGTTTTATTGTATTACTCTATTTTTGAATATTGAAGTTAATAAACCTACAAGAAAATAAATAATTAAAAAATAGCAAAAGTAGCAAAGAGTACTCAATTTGCAACTTTTGTAATTAGAGTACTCAATTTGCAACTTTTGCAATTCAACTATAATACTTTATTTGTAACTTTAGACAAAGTTGAGTACCCAACTTTGCACTTGTGATTGTTATATGTGGTTAGAGACTTAGAGTTAAAGAATCATACGTTTGCACGAGTATGGATTCTCTCAATTTCTTAGAGGAAATGGAGAGTCCATTTTCTTATCTAATGGTTGGGAATGAATTAAGGGAGAAAATATGAGAGATTTTGTAATTTTTATATTTAAGTTAGATGATTTTCAATCACTAGATGAAAGGAAATGGACTCTCCATTTCTTAGAGGAAATGGAGAGGATCCATACTCGGTTTGTACTAACCAAGCCTTACTTAGATAATCTCAAAATCCATTTCTTGTCAGTTGTCACAATGTCACCCAATAATTTTGTGCGTGTATAGTTGTATACCACATGTTTGCCATTTTAATTATACTTTAGGATGATGTCAATATACTTCACTAGCTTCTGAGGTTATTATCTGTTCATCTCAATTTTTCTAATTTGAAGAACCAGAACCTATTTAAACTTATTGTAGGTTTTTTTCTTTTTATTGTTAGAATGATCTTATCAAAACTTTGTAATTTGAAAATTTTATAATCTAACCAGAAATTTTCTAGTATGATTTGAATTTTTGCAATAAGTATTATAGTGCGTAAAACAATTGAACTTAACATATCCTTAGGTTATCTAGTTTATAAAACATTAATTTCAACCACTTAGATATGCTGATATTCAAAATACAAAACAAATTAATTTTAACCGCTCGAGTTTGCTATTTTTAACTTATACTTTCTCCATTTCTTAAAAAATGCATCAGTTTCTAAAAACGAAAAAATTTCATAAAAAACGTGTCACTTTACTTTTTTTACTTTTTTGGGAAGGGAACCACAATTAAAATACTAATTCTTCTCTCTTTTATGTGGAGACCACAATTAAAATACTATTTTTTCTACCACTAATTTATTAAAATATTCATTAATATATCTACTTTATTCCTTTTTTTATCTTTTTTTTGGTCCCCACCTACACACCACATCATACTCCCTAATTTTGCCTCGGTCTCCGCAAAACACAAAGTGATGCGTTCTTTGCGAAACGGAGGAAGTATTTACTTATAATAAGAACTGATTTTTTTTCTAATCTAATTTTTTTCTGAATTAAATTTTAATGAAATTGTTTTGTGACACAGGAAAAATAATAAGTTTATTTATTTCAACTTATATTTTTGAGTTGAATTTGTCTGAACTATTTTTTTTCGAAAATAAGTAAAAAAATAAGTTAAATAAAACATGTTGAGCGGATTAAATCAAGACCATGAAAAATTTTGTACTAGCACGCATTTAGAATTCTACATCATTGTTGGCGTACTCTAAATTGGCTATCTTTGGACTTTGATTTTATATTCAAACTAAAGAAAATAAATATAGTGATAAAATCTTGTGCTTAAAGGTTAACAAATTTCAAAAGAACAAAATCTAATACTCCTTTAGTTTAATTTAAAAAATTATTGCTAACGGGTATCCGGAGTCCGGACGTTAGATAAAAAGTAAATACATTTCTTAAAATGATATAAATTTTGGAATGCATGTGAAAATTACGCGTCAATCGGTGATTTAGTGTAGTTAATGTTTATATATTTAATATTTTTTCTTTTATTTCTTCATTTAAAATTACTTTTCAATATTTTTTTAATCGAATATTTCAATCATGGTTGTAACTTCGACTTGCTATTTGTTAAAAGAAAAAAAAACCTTCGAGTTAATAAATTTTTGAATTGGAAAACAAGTTTGTTCATTTGTAATCATATATTCATTTGTAGTCAAATCATCGAATCATGTTTCTCTTTAGCTCGAGTGACAAGAATACCTCTATGCCTCTATGGCGGTAGACCTGAATTTATATGGTAATGAGTACTCCATTTCAACGTGAGCTGATTAATATTGAATGCTTGAGTAGTTTGCTACAAATATGTAAATAATTTCTATTTATTTATTTATTTATTTATTTAACAGATCCTAATTACCTAATTAACGGCTGTTTGGATGCGGTTGTGGATTGGGTGGAAAGCATGAAAGGCATACGTTTAAAGGATATTCCAAGCTTCATAAGAACCATGGATAAAGACGACATTTTGTTTCATTTCTTGATGATTTCGGTCGAAAAATCATGGCAATCATCAGCACCTATAATATTCAACACCTTCGACGCATTTGAGCACGATGTTCTTGAGGACATTTCCAAGATGGTCGGTCCAATTTTCACCATTGGACCACTACAATACCAGCTAAAACAAATGACAAACAGACATGATGAAGATGATGACAATGAGGTCAAGTTGTTGGGGTTGGGGTCCAACCTTTGGAAGGAAGATCTGCGATGTCTTCAATGGCTCGATTCGATGGAGCCAAATTCCGTCGTGTACGTGAGTTTTGGGAGCATTACAACTATGTGTAGGGAAAATCTTGTGGAATTTGCGTGGGGGCTTGCGAATAGCAACCATCCGTTTTTGTGGATCGTTAGGCCCGACATTGTGGCTGGCGATTGCACCGTCTTGCCACCGGAATTTTTAGAGGAGACAAAACATAGGGGAATGATAGCTAATTGGTGTGATCAAGAAAAGGTGTTAGATCACCAGGCTACCGGTGCATTTTTAACTCATTGTGGTTGGAATTCGACCCTGGATACCATATGTGGAGGAAAACCCGTGCTTTGTTGGCCCTTTTTCGCCGAGCAACAAACTAATTGTTGGTACTTTTGCAACAAGTGGGGCATGGGAATGGAGATAAACAAGGATGTTAAGAGAATTGAGGTCGAGAAACAAGTGAGAGAAGTAATGGAAGGCCAAAAAGGTGAAGAAATGAGAAGGAATGCACTTAAGTGGAAACATTTAGCTGAAGAAGCAACGAGCCCTAATGGATCATCATACATGAATTTTGAACAGCTGACTAACAAAATGTGTGGTCTGTTGATACAATCCAACAATTGATTCTACAACAAATTTCTGGCTTCAAGTGTTTGGATTAGGACAAGGTTCATACATGATATGCAATGTCTAATAATGTGTTGGTATATTAATAATCTAGTTCTGCATGTACCCTTGTTTAAAATTATTCTATAAATGAAAATATTCCTTTTTTCGTTTTTTTTAAATCATGATAAGCAAATTAGTTAGTAGGCGTTTGATATAATCACCATAAATTAAAAAGGAAAGGATTTCGATAAAGAGGTGGAATACGTGCAAGGATTTTTTATGAATATACACCTTTAAGTTGCCTAAATTTAAAAACTCCCACCTTTAACTTTTTTTTTTAAAAACTCCCACCTTTAAGTTGCTCTTTTCTTAAAAACTCCCACCTCTTAACGGAAGGAGTTAACTTTGCCGTTAGTTGTGGGGCCCACAGTCAATTCCTCCTATTAAACATCCTCTTCTTTCACGACATTCCTCCATTCTTTCACGACACTCTGCTCCCATCTCATCCCTCAGCTTCATCTCCCTCACTCACACTCTCAACCACCACGCAGCATCATTGCCACCACAAAGCAGCCCCTGCCCTGTCTCTTATACACATCTAGATGTGTATAAGAGACAGCTCTTGTTGTGGCTCGA
Organism: Bassia scoparia; assembly: GCA_008642245.1. NCBI lineage: Eukaryota > Viridiplantae > Streptophyta > Magnoliopsida > Caryophyllales > Amaranthaceae > Bassia > Bassia scoparia. The sequence continues at coordinate 30,494 of SNQN01005802.1, forward strand.
TTTTGGGGCAAAATCCTGCAGAATTTAGGGTCACTTTGGGTCGAAATTTTGGGGGTTTTGTGTGAAATTCTGGGCATTTTCGCTGCAAAATGGGGCAAGTTGCTTGGATCTTRCGAGTAGATACAATTCCCACTTCGCAAATGCTTTTGGGTTTGATTTTGTTTTATGCAATGCTTAACATGAAGGATTTTTTATGACAGTGAGGAAGAAAGAGAAGAAATGGGTTTGATCGAGGGAGTGAGAGAGATGAATTGAAAAAAAAAGCTTGTGGGCCCCACAACTAACAGATTAATTAACCCCTTCCGTTAAGAGGTGGGAGTTTTTAAGAAAAGAGCAACTTAAAGGTGGGAGTTTTTTAAAAAAAAAGTTAAAGGTGGGAGTTTTTAAATTTACGCAAATTAAAGGTGGGAGTTCATAAAAAATCCTACGTGCAATAAAAAAGTTACTTTTAAAAGGTGGTATCCTAATTGAATGGAAATAATTAACAAGTTTATGATTAAGAACAGAAACTTATTTTGATTCTACTAAGGCCTCGTTTAGATTAGGGGTAATGTATTAATAAGTAATAAAAGTCAAACTTAAAAAAAACAAAGATGTTTAGAGTTAAAAACAAAGGGATGAAATGGTGGTGGGTAGGATAAAGTAGTGGTGGTGGGAGAAAAAGGGGTAATATTGCCCTCATTTGGGGAGATAATTACCCTCCTTTATACTAGGGTAATTGTTGCCCTCCTATTGGGGTAGTAATTACTCAATCTCCCTTTTTTAGTAACAACAAAATGTAATTATTTCCCATCACCATCTTAATTCACATATTGTCTTCTCAATTTGATCAAGTTTGACTTTTATTCCTCCCTTAATACATTACCCCCATATCAAGCGAGGCCTAATCTCTATTATATAAGGGAATGGGGGAGGAAGATGGTGTCCCCCCTATTAAAAGTCTTTTATACCCTTAATGATTTTTGAAAACAATGAATAAATGTGTCTAAATTACCCTTTTGCTTATTATGTGATTAAAAAATGAAAATTGTATTTATTATGTAACTTAATTAGTGAAAAGTTTTAAACAAAGAATTGAAGCATTAATGGTTTTATTTTGAATTTCATGTCATATTTAAAAAAAAAGTTACAATTCAATAAAATTGTATTGCTAATTAGCTATAAATATTTTATTTTGATACATACTATATACATATTTTAATGATGAAATACAATTTTCATAAAACTAAGCACGCATCGCGTGCACATAAAAACTAGTATGATAAAGGGAAACAAATGAAGAGAATGTTTTACCCTTTAAAAACGACAATTGTTACTTTAATATCAAACAAAAAGAAATCGAAACAATAATTCTAATCCGCTTCCACGTACGGTCAAAAAGTTAAGATTTAAAGTAAAGAGTATCTTTCTTCATATGGAAAAAAATATAGTTTTGTGTTTCAAATGATTATAATAACAATATTGCTAACGGGTGCTCAGGGCGTTAGATAAGAACTAAAAAGATTTTTTTATATGGTATAAATTTTGGAATTCATGTCAAAATATCACACCAATCGATGTAATTAATGATTATATTCATTTAATATTTCTACTATTAGTTATCTTATTTAACGCCCTGGAGCGTTTGTTAGCTTTTGCCTTTTAATAAACTAAGTGGTGGTTTGATTTATAAAGTTGGAATGGAATAAATGATATGAGAATTATTAATTCAAGGGTATGGATTGATAATCCATTGTTTTAAAAAAGTTGTTTAATCTGATTTATTCAAATGTATGGATTTTTTTGGTACTACTACGAAGGGTTTCCACCGCCTTTGACGAGTAGAATAATCTCTCATGAGAGTTTGCATGGTGTACGAGCGTCGGAGCGTCACTGGGCCGGATCAGATCCGATCCCTCTACCCCGCGAGGTACAGTTTCGGTGAGACACCGTATTGCGAATAATTGAATTCTTGTTATTTTGCATAATGTGAGTATGCTTGGCATTGAGGGTCGTGTATACTTGAAATCGAATAGAGGAAGTCGCCACCGCATTTCTTTCGGGAAGCTGTGAAACCCATATTAAGCCATGCCTATAATTGCATAAAGCAAGGCGAAGGACTCTATGTCTGGTCGTGCACCGAGGTCTGGATTAGAGGATGAGGGTAAGTGCGAAGTAGTGCACAACATCCCCCCCCCGACATCTAGCGGCCTCTATTCGATCTCATTGCAAATTCACCAATTGTAACATTGAACAACACAGATTTTCGTACTAATCCTTAGTAGTTACTGGGCGAGTTGATTATTGCATGTAAAGACTATTAATTGTTGTCGCTTTGAATTAAGTCAAGATTCACGGTCTTTAATTGGCAAGAATTAATGGTGGTTGAATATATATACAAGAATAAGAATTAGAATATACAAGAAGGAAAAGGATACTAACCTCGAACCGCTATCCAAGATAAGACAAAACAACAGCAAAAGTTAGATTTGAAATGAATCGCCTATCAAATCGCTATTTACGTAAGGAAAAAAAAGTTAGTAATGATAATAATATCAAAATCGAGTTTGAATTTAACTGAAGAAAAAGAAAGTTATATTTACATGTTAATTGAGATCGAATAGTTTATTAATCCGTATTACATGATTGGCAATGAATAAAAGAAATATAAACAAAAAAAAACAAGAATTAAAGAGAAAAGAGAAGAAGGAGAGAGTTTCTATGAGTTTTGGGGCCTCATAGGTTATACCAACAAAGCGTGGTCGAACAATCCTCGAAAAATCGCCTTAAATGCCTTAATCTCTTGATTTGAATGTGTTTGAATGTGTATTGAATTTAAAAGAATTTTTGAGAGAGAGTGAGAGAGAGAGAGAGAGAGAGAGAGAGAGAGAGAGAGAGAGAGAGAGAGAGTAGAGATGTAAGAGGGCATATGTGAAGTCATGAGGGATCAAAAGTTGTGAAAATGAGCCGAGGGGTTGCTTATTTATAGGCAAAAGCACGAAAAAGGAAGTAAACTCGGGCGTTGTAGCGCCCAAGTGTGTTTAAACTGGGCATTATAGCGCCCAGGTGGGTAGAACTTGGGCGCTACAGCGCCCAGGTGCCATTTCCCTTTTTATGCGATTTTCCTTGCCTTAAATAGGTGATTGCGTATAGTATAAAAATCAAAATAAAATCATGCTGATTTCATTTGATTCCAATATTATCAAACAATATTCTTGACTGATTTTGGGAAATATTCTTGTGGTCCCCACTCTCGGGAGTGGTCCCAAAATGAGTCGTTTTCGCTCGTGTGCGCGTTTTTGTTTATAAAATTCATAACTCTTTTTCCACAAGTCAAATATTGATGGAAAAAATTATTTAAAAATTCCTTGTAAAATCTAGTGTATTGTTTTAAAATTTTGTAATTTTTGAAACTGCTTCGCTAATTTATTTAATCATTGCAAAATTAATTAAATTACTGGAAACTCCGAAAAATTCAAAATTGCTTAGAAAAATTCAGAAAAATCCTGAAAAATTCTAGAAAAATGTTTAATAATAAGTTAAATTATTTTGAAATTAAAAATTAATTTTAAGGTGCTGTAGGCAAGAAAAGGTGTTTCGGCTTTGCAAATCGAGATTCTATGGCATTGTTTAAGCTTTAAGGCAGTTGTTCTTTAGAATTGGACCAATTGCAATGTGGTATAGTTATATCATTCGCCTTAAGGAGGGACAAATGTAGGTATCTACACATGGGTAACTCGATGGGCAGCATCCCTCCCAACTAGAATTTTTTTCATTCCCAAGGTTCGAACCCGAGATCTTGGTTAAGGAGCTTGAGACCCTTAACCACTCAAGTCAACTCTATTTGGTATGAGATTGAATTGGATATGCCATTTCATACCCAAATTACTTGATAGTAAATAATAATATGTCAATATTATTTTCCTAAATATTTTGTATATATCTTTAGATAATATCTTGTGTATATATCTTCTAGAATAAATTGTAACCCTAATAGGTTGTATACTATATATATGATGGAATAGAATCAAAGCCTCTTCAAGGAGCATTACCCTAAATCTAACATGGTATCAAGAGCCTAACCCTAGGATCTCTTTTTTTTCCCTCTGCCTTCTCCTTCGTTAGCCATGTTGAGCGACAAAATCTGATCACACTCCACCAACTAACACCGCCTTCTCCCTCCATTCACCCTGCCTTAACTTTCACAAATATTAAGAATCTCATTCCTTCAACCTTAGGAGTCGACAAGATTCAGTATAACCCATGGGCCACGCTCTTTCGAAACACCGCTCGCGCCTATCAAATATTCGATCATATTGACTCGACTCTTACTCGTCCTCCTGACGTTATCAATGATCTTTGGCTCTGCCTCAATGCCTTCGTTCTTCAAAGGCTTTACATTACAATTACTCCTAATCTCTTATATACTATTTTGGATGAAAACGCAACGACATTTCTGGTTGACATGTGATAAGATTTGTAATTGTAGACACCTAAAAATGTCTCCCCAAAAGAGTAATCAGTGATGAAACATACCGCGTCTCGCGATTGTTTCGACTTAGAAAAGATGCTTTGAACTCATAAAAGTTTGAAATACGTGATGTCATACTCGGAACTATTGAGCAAAAGACAAATAAAAGGGGCAAAAACATTTTCTTTTATTTATTTTAATTATTTTCTATTTTTAGGTTTTCTTTTCTATTTTTAGGGTTTTTTATATTGGTGATCTCCATAATTTCCAGTTTTCATACACAAGGAGGTTCCCGGTCGCTGGCCGACATTGCTCTCGGAAAGCAAATCCCCGAGCCGAAGGGAGTCCGTGCTAGAATATGACGAACTCACACCTTTGGATGGAAGGCGCCTCGCCGCTTAAACAATGTGCAAATCTATCAAAAAAGGATCACGAGGCATTTCAACGAGAAGGTTGTAGCCTCGTAATCAATCAAGGAATGGTGAACTTGGTGTTAAAGGCGATGAGGAAAATGTTTATAGACCATCGCGAACAAAGTTCGTCCAATTTGGCAGGTCCACCTACATAGTATAAGACACAATCTTAATCTGGAGCGGCCTAAGTTGATAGATATGAATGGAAGACGAGTTTGCAGCCTTATCAACATGGACCAACTAAAAGAAATATTTAATAATTCCTACAAAAAAGCCTTGGAACTACCTTTCACTCAACCATATGAACTACGAGAGGCCTGATTCCACATTGGATACGTAGGCAACTCTTTTGGAAGTGCGGCCCCATTAATAATACTTCCCCCTCATTTCGCTTTGCTCATGTAATTCAAAAAGCAAGAAAAAAAACAACAAATAATAAATGATTGTAAAGCAAATAAAACGTTGTTTTAATAAACTTTTATTAAGTTCATATAACATAATAGCTACATATAAATAAAATATGGCACGCAGCCTGCAATAAAACTAAAGAAACTAAAGCAGATCATCTTATCAATATACTCCATTGTCCATCCCACTTGCACTTGCTTCTTTGTCCATCTCACTCGTTTCCTTTTCCACTCACTTTACTCGCCGCCTTTTGTCATAAGTCTTCCTCGAACTTATTCTTTTCTTGGGCATGAGTCTTTTCTTTGAGCATGTTTGGTCTTGGATTTCCTTGACTTTCCTCATTAAGCGGGCCTAGTCGACTCCAAACACGTGCAGTTCGTGGTCCAAGTCTGTCTTGATGAGTTAGCAGAGTTCTTTCGAACGCTTAGGGTTAGGAACAAAGGCATCTTTATCATTCCACAAGTCGTTTCTTCTTAAGTTCGTTCTCTACTCCGCAGCCCTATGGTCAGCACGAGCCGTCGTGTTGGTTGCAGTCATCCACATCTTATAGAAACGCCGAAGTGTTCGATCACGCTCATCAAGATCCAATACCTCCAGCTTAGGAAGGGCAACCCAAAAATCCACCACCTCCTTCAAAGGAACGCTTAACATGACGTGATTTGGAGGCCTACGAGTATCACGATCTGGGATGATTGTTTCTCTGCACATACTGACGACATTAGCACGGACAGGAATAGAAAGTCAATGCCCGCTAGACCACTAATAGTCAAGCCTTCCTCATCATCTGATGTCAATTCACTTCTGAATACGCACCATGGAACAACCCACCTGATTACAGCTCTCACTCGCCAAAGTATCTGACCATACGTCCTCAGAACTCGTGACAAGTACGATCTTTTGCGAGTACAGTAGCTTTTAAGTGTTATACGATTCCATGTTCTCAGGAGCATAATCAAGATATAAGCGTAGTCGTTCCATCAACCATATCTGTCAAGAAAAATGAATATTTACGTGAACACTAGAAATACAGGGGATACTACTTTAATTAAACAGATTAAAGAATGTAATTACTGCAAATATGAGGGCTAACAAGTCATAGGAGTGTTTGTAAGGATCTTTCTCCAAGCTCCGAAAGCAGCAACATCTCCCCGCAACACAGTAAGGAGGGTGAACGACCAACTTCGCATTGTTCAACAACAGAAATAACGGAGGCAGACCAAAGTTTTCCGACTTTTGAGGGAAGAGTAATGGCAAAATAGGCAAAAATAAGGACTCTCCTCCTATGAGCATCACTAATTCTACCCATTGTTCTAAATGTGGTCAATTAATCTCAATAAACGACTTCGTGGCCAAACACAATGTCAACACGTTGTGTTTTTCAAGTTCCCATGAAATTTCAAAAAAATTGATAAAAGAACTCTGATAAGTCAGGGGCACGAAGGAGTGGGTGATCCACTAGGCCAACCAATTATGGCATTAATTTCTTCAGGCATGGTTTAATTTCATATTGTTAAAGCAAAAGGAATGAGTACGAGGATCCATACTACTTTATAGCAGCAAGTAAAAGTTATATATTTCACGAACACTGAACAAGTTCTAGAAAAAAACTGCGGTGCAAAATGAGATATGGTCGAATGTCGCCTTTGACCGAGCTGAGGAGTCACGTATCCATGGAGTCCAGAGCGAAATCAACCTTACGAGCCATGCTAAAGTGACTTAGAAAATAAGTGTTTTAGTCTGTAAGTAAAAAAAGACGTGAGTACGGTTTTCGAGGTGTCATAATGTCCAAAAACTACGTCTATATTTATAATACACTGCAAAATTGAGCCGAAAAGCCTCAGACTTGAGATTGATACGTATATACGCTGAAATGGAGGTTATACGCTTGATAGGAGCGTATATACGCTCCATATGCAGCGTATATAGAGCGTAGCATCACAATCGTACCAAAGTTTCCAAAAAAAATTTATGGAAAGTAAGCAAAACAGCAGTATATACCGTCTCAGGAGCGTATATACGCAGGAGGGCAGCGTATATACGGCTCTCAAGCGTATATACGCTCATGAACTGCCACCATTGTCAACTTTGACCGCTTGTTACTCGAATTTTGGGGTAATTCAGCATATTGCAAGATCGGGGGACGAATGTTGTATTCGGCTTAACGCATGATGCTTCACTACGATCAAAACGACTCGTAGATTGTCATTGTTTTTGTTTGTTTTTTTTGTGAGGAGGCAGGTGACTCCAATGCAAACTAGAGTGCGCATGCTCACTAAAACACCATACACACATAACACATACATGCCATTCATACATAAGTGTCTCATAGTATACAAACACATGCATTCATACATTCATACATAAACTGCAATCATACAACCGTAGTTGCACAAAGGCTAAGTGTCCTAATTTACTGAAGTGCACTCCCAGTCCCATTACCATCGCTTGAGTTCATGAAGCAATACCCTGGGTCAGAATTCTGGAGACATGACAATGGTGTCACCAGCACTCGAGGAAGACATATGCGGAAGGCTAGCCCATATGCGCGATACATTACACAACACAGCTCTAGATAAGGTTCTAAGGCTTTGTGTAGTGGAAGAACTCACATACATAAGTGAAGCATCACATGACCCAAGCTTTGAAAACAAAATTTCAAAGTGTACAACGCCAAATGGTCGTAGCAAGAGTCATTTGCAAAGCCAACAAAGAAACATTGGGGGGCTACTTCACACTATCATCTTGGGCTCCAGAAGTTCCACAAACATCATTCGCGTCTACGATTTCTCCCGCTACAGAATCTCAAGCAAATACATCTTTCGGTTACGGTTTCTCCCGCTACAGAATTCTCAAGCAAATACATCTCGGTGGGTGTCTCACGTTTCCCCGCTACAGAAATCTCAAGGCATATATACATCTTTCGTGCTACCGATTTCCCCCGCTACAGAAATCCCCGAGCGACAGCATCTTCGGGTCTTATGGTTTCTCCCGCTACAGAATCTCAAGCAAACACATCTTCCGGGTCTATGGTATATCTTCTCCCGCTACAGAAGATCCGTCAAGCATCTCTCGGTTTGGAATCTTCTCCCGCTCAAGAAGTTCCGCGCATTCTTCGGGTTTTGATTTCTCCCCGACCCAGAAATTCCGTAATACACTATACACAACTCTCCCCGAAAGCAGGTCAGCAACGTAGGCAGAAACACGCCAGAGAACCAGGCGCTCCAGATCGACGATCATAACCCGCATAGGGCGACTGCGAGTCGCCGGTAACATGTAAAAACTAACATTTGTTTGCAACCAGGTACCGGGCGTTAAAAGGGTCAACATCTAGTGGGTCGCAGAACGTCTTGAGTTTGCTTCTCCGTCCCGAATCGAAATACTTTGACATTTCGTCTTACTACGACTATCGTCTCTTCAACTCAGTCAAAGTGGGGGCTTCTGTAGACACCTGAAAATTGTCTGCCCCAAATGAGTAATCCGTGATGAAAATCAACCGCGTCTCGGTTTGTTATCGACTCAGAAAAAAGATGCTTGAATGCACAAAAGTTGGAAATACGATGAGTCGTACTCGGAGCTATTAACAAAGGTCAAATATGCAGCAGGCAAATATTTTCTTCGGTTTTCTCAAAGTTTTCAAAGGTTTCAAACAAGTTACACTGGCGATTCTTCATGCTTTTGATTTTCATCATGTCGTCACATTTTTCTGAATCCGCCAGTATTTTAAATTATTTTCTGATTTTCTATGATTTTCTATGAATTTTGCAATGTTTAAATACGCAATCATCGAGGTTTTGAAAATATATACGCAATCAAAATATTTCGAGGTTTTGGAAAATATATACGCAATCATCGCGTAATACGCAGATACGCGAGCGTATATACGCTGAACAGGAGCGTATATACGCTCCATATGCTTGCCATATACGCAGCTAGAGTTGCCAAAAAACTTATGGAAAGGAGCAGCGGATATACGCTACTTATGAGCGTATATACGCAGGCAACAAGCAGTACTATCGTCATATGCAGCGTATTATAGCGCAGGTCCTTGCTCAAAAATTCCTCTATAAATACCTCCTTGCCTTGCTCAGTCCGAGACACCTTCACTTTCATAACACCTTCACAACACATTCTCGAGACATTCGTCTACTCTCCTCTCTCTCTCTCTAAAACACTCAAAACACAAATACACATTCGTTTTTAGTTCAAAGCATCGATTCTCTTTTGAATCAACAAGCGATAACAAAGGTTAATTCTGAGATTACTCACCAAATTCCCTCTTCACTTCTTTTAATTGACTAACCATTGTTATGAGTTTAATGCAATTAAAACAATGTAGAACTCACTTTTAATCTGTTCTGTAAAATATGTAGGATTTCTTAATGCTTTTCATGTTTTCCATGGTTTTTGGTTTTCATTCTTTTCATTTCATTTCATTATATTATCCATTGTCAATACTAACGATTCCTTATTTCTTGTATAGCAAATCAAGGCGCAAGGATTCATTGCGCTTGTGTTTTATCATAAACTAACGATTGTTTCTTGTCTTTGTATAGCGATTCAAGGCGGAGAATTCACTTCGTTTCATTTTGCGAACTAACCTTTGTTTATTTGCAGATTTAGGGTAGATGGTTTGCAATACTTTTGAAGTTCATATGACTTCATATACTTCATATTATTGTTGTTGTATACTTTGTATATATTTTGTTAAACAAAGACCGGATTATGTGAAATCACTTAAATCAGATTAACTATGGACAACCTGTTTTTAGGCACCGTTTTAACATGATTAATACAAAGTGGTCACAATTTCTAGGTTAGGTAGTCTCTTGGCATAATAGTAACACAACTGTCATAGTAATTTAGAGTTGGAGTACGCTTCTAAGGTGCTAAAAACGTAAGTTATGTGCATCAATAATCATGATGAATGGAATTGCAATGAGACCGAGTAGAGCCGCTACATGCGGGCGAATTGGTTACAGATCTGATCTCGTACCATGTCCTCCGAACCCACGATGGTTACTTGGTTGGACCGTGGGGGCCATTTTTTGGCACCAACGATTCGGGCGTCCGTGAACAACCTTTCTAGGCACGTGGCGATTCCCCTTACTCGACAACACTACCCCAACGCACTCACGTGCGGATTCCGTGGCTCAAGCCCACGCACAAGCACCTCGATGTAGTACCAGCGCCGCGCCGCTATACGCTGAGGCGCGGCCCACGTCCTACAGGTACGAATTTAGATCTGTAACCAATTCGCCCGCATGTTAGGCCTCTACTGGTCTCATTGCAATTCCATTCATCACGATTATGAATGCACAATACTTACATTGTTAGCACTTTAGAAGCGTACTACACCTAAAAATTACTACGAAAGGTGTTTTCTATTATGCACAGAGGACTACCTAACCTAGAAATTGTGACACTTGCATTAATCAAGTTAAACGGTGCCTAAAAACCGGTTGTCCATAGTTAATCTGATTTAAAGTGATTCACATAATTTCCGGTCTTTGTTTAGCAAAATATATCAGAATATACAACAATGACAATGTGAAGTATATGAACTTCAAAACATATATGCAAACCAATCTTACCCTAAATCTGCAAACAAAACAAAGGTTAGTTCGTAATAAAAAAAACGAGCGAAACGAATCTTTCGCCTTGAATCGCATAATAAAGACAAACAAAAACAAATGTTAGTTATAATAAAAAAACGAGCGAAAATGAATCTTCCGCCTTGGCTTGAATCGCTATACAAGGATAAGAAATCGTTTATTAACAAGTGATAATAATAATGAAATGAAATAAAAATAATGAAACAATGAAAAACGTTAAAAACGTTAATGACAATCTCTACATATTTACATGGAACAATTAAATAGTGAGTTTCTACATGTTTTAATTAGATCGAAACGTCGTATAGTTATTAATTAGATTGAAAAAGGATAATGTTTGAAATGGCGAGTAATCTCCAGAAATAAACCTTCTTATTGCTTGTTGAATCGGAACAGAATCATGCTTTGAACTCAAGAACGAAGTGGTTTAGAGTGTTGAGACGGAGTGAGAGAGAGAATATGCGAGTTAAGGACAGAGAGAGAGGAGAATAGAGAGACAGTGTGTTGTTGAAAAACCGTGTGTGTTCGGAATGAGCAAGGCAGGCACGTATTTATAGGCACAGGAGGGGAAAAACGAGGGAAAAAACCCTGCGTATATACGCAGAGGGGCTGCGTATATACGCAGCCTCTGCGTATATACGCAAGCCTCTGCGTATATATTTTTTTCCAAACTCGAAATTTTTGATTTCTCCGATTTTATTCGTGATTTGCCTTGATTCGACGCACCTAGACACCCTTGCTCTCCAAGCAAGGAGTTCTAGAGTGTTCTAGAAGGTTCCACGTATTTCCGGAGTATTTTTTGTGTATTTTGTATTTTTTTGTTTTTCTGCGTATAAAAACTTATAAAAATCAATAAAAATGTAGAAAAATCAGAAAAATAATCTAAAAATACTGGTGAGCACAGAAAATGGTGAAGAATGCAATG
>SNQN01005803.1:11375-22911 GCA_008642245.1 Bassia scoparia
GTCGCTAATTAGAGACCAATCTATGTCGGTCGCTAATTAGCGACCGACTTTCAGTCGCTAATTGCATTTTCCCTCCAAAATGTTGGAGGGTTTCCTGAGAAAATAATCGGTCGCTAAACTTTTAGCGACCGATTTTCGGTCGCTAATTATTTTTTGCGACTAAAAAATAGAGACCGACGTTAGCGACCGAAAATCGGTCGTTAATGTCGGTCGCCCGAGCATGTTTTTCTTGTTGTGAGATGGTGGTATTGGGGGTGGGGACCAGGTTCATGAAGTTGGGCCTAAAGATTCTGCTGGCCCAAGTAATACATCAAATCCCACTGCCACTTTACACAACAATACTTGCCCAACAAAAAAACCTAGGCAAAAACTTCCTATCAGAAAAGCTCCACAACCATACCCTATCTCTAACTTGTTTGAAGCTGAGCAAATCATCATTGAGGATGAGGATGAGGATGAGGATTGGTTGAGAGGAGACTTGTTCTCTGAGTGCATCGAGGATAATATTCTGGAAGACACCTTTAGATTACAAACACAAGAACAAGAGAGAGAGGAGCAGAACATTAACCAACCACAACCAGATCAAGAGCAAGCAGATCAACCACAAACACAACCTACTGCCACCCAAAATCAACCACAACAACAAGCAGAAACTATTGTCAACCAAAATGAGGATGCAGAACAAGATGATGAGCTAGACAAAACAGGGGAAATAGAGGTGGGAAATGTTGAAGGGGAGAAGGAATTGAATGAGGATTTAGGGGAGGAAGGGAGTGTACATGGCAGTGACAGTGAGGTAGATTGCATAGAGAAATTCAATTCCAAATCCGGGTTTAAGGGTAAGATTACATTGAAAGTTGGCTTGCAGTTTGAGAGTAGTGAAGTGTTGAAGAAGGCATTGAGGTATCATGCAATTCAGGAGGGTTATGACTACTACACTTTGCATAGTGGCTATAAGAGGGTGACTACCTACTGCAAAAATAGGTGTGAGTGTGAGTGAGTAAAAGGAAAGGGAAAACTACCAGAGTGCAAGTGTGAGGCAGCAACTAAGTGTAGGTTTAAGATTAATGCTTATAGGATAGCAGACTTGGAATCTTGGCATATATACAGCATGAATCTTAAGCACACTTGTGGTTTTCAAAGCAAGAACACAAAAATCACTTCAAAGTGGTTGGCTGAAAGGTATTTGGAGGATTGGAGGGCTGACAATGAGTGGGATTTGAAAGCTTTCATCAAGAGAGTAATAAGGGAGACTGGGATTGAGATAAGGTACTACAAAGCTTACTATGCCAAGAATTTGGCACTATAGAACATACATGGCTCAGCAAAGGATCAGTATGGGCTTGTATGGGATTATGCCAATGCAATCATCCACTTTATTGGAGGGTCCTCTGCTTATGTGGTTGTGACAGGTGTTGAGAGGCCCCCACCTTTGTTCCAAAGATTTTACATGTGTTTGCAACCATGTAAGGAGGGTTTCATACAAGGTTGCAGGCACATTCTGGGAGTGGATGGATGTCATCTCAAAGGTGTTTGGAGTGGGGTGATGTTGACTGTTGTTGGAAAGGATGGAAACAACAACCTTTTTCCAGTAGCTTGGGTTGTAGTGGAGATAGAGAACAAGGAGACTTGGGAGTGGTTTTTGACTCTTCTGAGCAATGACTTGAGCAGTGTGAAAGAGTCCTTAGTTTGGGTACATGAAAATGATGAGATGGTCTTCATGAGTGATAGACAAAAAGTAAGCCTCCTGAATCACATCTTGATTTCATTATTAACTAATTTTTCCTTAGTTTTAGGTTGTTAATACTAATTTTTTAATTATTTGCAACATTCAGGGCTTACTTCAAGCATTCAAATTAGTAGTCCCAAATGCAGAGACAAGGTACTGTTGTAGGCACATTTGGGCTAACTTCAAGCTTAAATGGTCTGGTGAGTTGTTCAAAAAACAATTCTGGGCAGCTACAAGGGCTAGCAAGAAGGTACTAAATACACTTGTCAGTTGTATATACTTGTATTATGCTTAAATACATGTATTCTGCTTCTATACCTGTCTTTGGCTAAGTTCAGTGTTTGTTTTGATGTTATGCAAATGACATGACAGAGGGAGTTTGATGAACATATGGAGGTGATAGGCGTGTCGCGCACCTAACAAAAATAACCTAACTATTCCTCCTACTTATGTAGTAGGGCAAGTAAGGGTCGAATCCCAAGAGACTAACTCGTTCAAAGTGGTTGCAATGATTTCAATTAAAGCCAAGCAAGTAACCAAGAAAAGTTGAGGTTGAACTAATCTAAGACCAAAAACAATTGAAACTAATAGGAAAATTCAATAATTAAAAGCAATTCTAGGTTTAAGAATTCCCACTAATATGAACTAATTCAACAAGCAATTCCCTTTTCCCTTGATCAATTAATCAACAATTCATAGGATGGAAGCGCCCTAAAAATACTAGTGATTTCTTTCGATCAATCAAAAGCTTCCTTAACAAAGCTTTCCTACCTATTTTCATGGATTCAAGCAATTTAAGGACTTTAAGCATAGCATCCTAAAATCCTAACAAATTTCATCATCTACTTTCGTAATGATTTCCTTTATCTCAATTTAGAGTTCAAAAACCAATTAAGAACCAACTTTCGTTGCAAACCTAATCACATTCATCCCATATTATTTCTAACCAAAGAATGATAATAAAACCAACTCTAAATTGAATGAATTGTAAATTAATCAAGGTTGGGAATTGGGAATTCAATTGCAAATCAATCCATATTAGGGTTCATCCTAACCCTAGAATTTGGGGAAATTACTCACACATAATCAAATAAGCTAAAACAATAATAAGAGAAGACATAATCAATAATAACAATGATAAAACTAAGAAATAAAGATAAAGAAACAATACTTGGATTGATAATGGAGTTTGCTTGAATTGTTGAAGTGATAACAATGGAAGAACAAAGAGGAGAAAAAACCAGCCTTTTTGAGAGGAAATAATGTGCCTATTTTTGCTGTATTCTAGTGTCTATATCTCTTCCCAAACACACTTCCTATTCTCTTTATATTTTTCTCCAAAAATGGGATAGAAAAACATGTTTTTGGGTGTACAAAATAAGGAATATCAAGAGGCATATTGCACAGCAGTCCCATGACCATAGGGCGCTGGGAATCCATTGGGCAAAACAGAATCGCATCAACAAAAGTCGCAAAAACCCATAGGGCGCTGGTTTTGGCTGCTGGACCAATGGGCTGACTTCACAAAGCTGTATCTTGAGTTTTAGGCATCGAAACAAAGCGTGTGACCTACCGTTGCGAAGCTCTTTAAATCTAGTTTCCAACGCAACTTGAATCACTTCAATCCGATAAGTATATCGCAAGATATGAGCAAAATAGTGAGAAGTGGTCAAGCTGAACTTTTGCAAACTATGATGTTTCTTCGATTTCAACTCAAATTCACCTCAATAAGCTATGCCACGACTCTCATGGATGCTAAAATCACTTCATATGATCCTAAACCCGATGTGCAACGTCCATGAATATCAAACCTCCTTCAACTATTATCCAATTCATACGATCTTGCTTCGAAAGCTTCCAAATAGTTATAAAACTACCTGAAAAATTAAGGAAAACCACAAACGAAGCGTAATAGAGCACAAAACGGATAATTCATGCAGATAATGCCTAGAATGCAACTAAATGGACTATAAAGCTCTAAAAATGCACCCAAATAAGCCTAAAAACTATATACTATTGTGTTTCATCAGGAGGCAAACAAATTCTTGGATGTTGCTGCCTACATTTGGCTTAAGAAAATTCCTTCAAAACATTGGAGCAAACATGAGTTTTACACCAAAACAAAGAGTGCAATGCTATTGAACAATGTGTGTGAGAGCTTCAATAATGTACTAAGGAAGGTGAGAGACTGTTGGATCGACTGAACAATACAAGAGGGGGGTGAATTGTATTTGAGGAACTTAAGTGACTTTTCGCGGAATTAAAAGAAACTTAGTAAAAGAAACTCGAGCAAAGAGAATTTCCAAACACAGAAACTCTCAAGACAAACGCCAAGAGAGGAAAAACTGTGGCCTGATGCAACACAGGACTTCGTCTTTATTATAATAGGATCAAACACCTAATTACAATCTAAGACCCTCGTTCTCAGTTCAATAATGAACTTCTTGAACCCTTGCAACCAACCCCTCTATTGGTCACACACTCTCTAACACTCGATTTCTATGAAATCCCTCGGCTATGACTTTCTCTCACAACCCCTTGCTTTAACCAATAGATCAAAGCACTTTTACAACTCAATAAGACTTAAGACTTGGCACTGGTATGAAGAATAAAGCTCTGATTTTTCTTTGCTCAAAGTGTATGTAATGATTTATTAGGTGATGGTATTTATAGGGTAATTGTATGAGTCGTGGAAGTCAAGCAGTAACCCACTATCACACTACATCCTATTTTGTAGGAGAAGTGCATGGTGGAACTTGACTCCAATGGTCACACACACACGATCACCACTTCCATTTTTAGTCCGTTGAACAGCTCCCTATTTTTGCTCAATTAGTTTACGTGATAAGCAAGCTGATTCAATCCAAACTAACTTCACCTATTTTTAACGAAAACAATTTTGCAAATACTTGTTTTAATCCGGTTTTCCAAAAATCCTTTTCAAAGATATTTTTATCATATTTCAAAGTATATAATGTATAGTTATTAAAAGTTAAAATACCAGAATTTAATCCTTAATGATTTTAGAAGAAGATTTTATTTTTATTCCAAAACTTTACTAAACAAATTTATTGAAGAACTTCTTTTCATAAATCACTGGATTAATTTCTTTAATAGATTAGCTTACAAACTATATCCTAAAATACTTCTTAATCCTATGAGCTAATTCTTCATACCCTAATGCCAAGTGTACAATAAATCTAAAGTACACTCCTAGACCTACTGTACCAAATACTCGAATACTTGTTTTAGGCTATTGTCAAGGAACTCGAGCTGTCCAATTTGTGAGCTTCTTCCTTGAGCTCAGGTTGATGCTTCCAATAGTCTTGGGAACTTCTTCCTTCTCCTAAGGATATCCTCATCCCTTTAAGACTCCTTGGACCATCAACACCTGCAATCACAACACTCAATCACACACATCAGATAACACTTATAAGTTTGCCATTGTTGGTTTGTTGTGCCATTCATCAAAACTCTTAGAGTTCAACAATATTCCCCCTTTTTGATGAATGCCAAACCAAGCAAACTCTTAAACAAATGTAAAGCCATAATCAGCAGTGTGTTAGTTGTTTAAATACCACTTTAGTACAGGATATATAAGAGAACAAGAAAAACCTTAACTTAAAAGTTTCATACCCTTATACATACTTTCACAGCAAGCACAACAAGGAACTCTAGCAGATTAATGCAGAACATGATCATCAACCTGTGATACCAAGGAGGTTTGCTCTTCTTCCCCCTTTAGGCTTTCATAAAAAACAAACCATAGATATATATCTCATAGCACAACACCAGTAGATAGTATACTGGTTGTACCTTTTCATGACACATATAAAAATCAAGCATGCAACAATAATTCACAAATAATTAGGCAAAGCATGATATATATTCATCAAAAGGTCCAAGTTAGCCCATAAATAGTTCAGCAAAAGAAAGTTTAAGCACCCACTGTTCAAGCTAAGAAYAGGGTAAAATCAACCAAATCCAAAAGTAATTAAGTTACAGACCAATTGTTCAATAATAATTTTAGGAATTGGGGAAGGCTAGATATATATAGTGGAAAGGGAAGGATGGAGCGTGATCTTTAGGGGTTTCCAAACTCGGACAGCACTTCAATCACCTTGGCCAGAATCTTCTTCTGGGATTTGTCCAGCTTCTCAAATGCTGCTCCCATGTCTTGCAGGATGGACTGAGACGTTGACCCCAGATTCTCCAGCATGTTCTCCATATTAGCACACTTGGTATTCAACTGGTCCAGTTGGTCATGAAGTGATCGAACAGAAACCTTGAGATCCTTCAGCTCTTCAATAATTGAGGTGGAACTGAAAGAGCCAAATCCTGAGCCAGTGATCACCATAGGACCACTCCCCTGTTTTTCCAGAACAAAAGTATCAACAGTAGCAGGAGGTGTAGGAAGAACTTCAGAAGTCTTGGGTTCCTCCTTCTTCGGCTCCTCTGCCTTTGGTTCCTCCTCGTCAAGATCAAGAAAGTTTGCAGAGACTTCTTGTCAGCACCTTTCCTTGTGTTCCTTCCACTCTTTCTCTTAGCAACTCCTCCTCTTCCCCTGCCTCTACCTCCTCTACGACTAACAGTCTTAATGAGAGGCTCCTCATCCTCATTTTTCTCTTCAGAATCAGTCACCACTTTCTCAGGGTTTTTCACTTTTTCAGACTCTTCCTTAACCTTCTCAGTGTCCTTTTGTTCCTCCTCCTCATCTATTTCTTTCTCTTGTTCCTTAAACACACACTCTCCATCTTTGACAGTTAACCCTAGCCTATGTAATGTACTGATTGAAAGAAATGATTGTTTGCATGGTTAGACTTCTTTGGTCTCTTTAATGCCAAAGTTTCAAGAAAGGTCATTAAGAGATTCCATACCAATTTTCATATTTTTGGAGATACAGTGGTAAGGTGTTTAATCATCAAAGAGGGAAAGTTGATTTTGAATTTTGTTTTCAAGTAGTAGATGAGAAGGGCATCCAAGTAGTTTGCCTCATCTCTGTATGATTCTTGGAATATTAGAACGAAAGACAAGGTAGAAAGTATTTTGAACGGGGAGAAATTTTGTGGTTAGTTTTCACATGGCTAGTTACCGCCAATAGATTCAACCATACTATCAATACAGACTCCATCATAAGATTTTCTAATCTAGCACCATCAACAGTTTCTCATAAGCTCCTTTAAAATAATCATCAAAACCTCATTCGGCACACCAAATGCCTCACTAATAAGCTCCTTTAATCAAACAGACTCCCTCATAAGATTTTTTTAATATGTTTTAGTTACTTCAATTTGGTTTTGTCATGCTGTTTTCAATTTGAGTCATTTCTAACAACAATCTTAACTCGGATCATGGTTAGTTTGGTTTCCATTCATATGCTCCAAAATCAACTACTTGTAGTAGAAAAACCTAAACTTCGATCAGCCTTCTTTCAAATTAAATTCACCCCAACAATTCACAAGCACTGCTCGAAGTTAAAAATTATTTAAAATTTCGTTGCTTCAATATACAGATTAGTGAGCACACTTGTTCTTGGATGTAACTAACATTAATTTACCAAAGATTACACAAGTAGTTGAATGCTTCAATCAATTATGAATTGTGGGTGATGACTTTGCGCCTTTCTTATCAAATGATTGCCTTTTGCGGCAATAGTTGATGCAACTTTTTCAAAGTGTACAAACCAATCAACAATACAAGTAGTTAGCGCAACTAAATGAAAAACCAAAAGAGTAAATGTGGTAGTTGAACTGTTTTTTATTGCCACAAATTTATGTCATTGCTATACTTGTAGCTATTACCCTTACTAAAATGCGTATGATTAGCTGTTTTTATAGTCAAAAATTGAACGATCATCATTTTGACTTCTTGTCTTTCTCTTCCTTAGCTTTCAATCACATTTTACGTGGCTTTGCATCAAGCTACTTATACCCCTCATTAATTAGTTTGTTGTAGTAGGTTTAATAGACTTAAATGTCGTTTTCTCGGTTAAGTTTAATTGTTATTTTTATAATGAAAAACAAAAATTGAAATTTGATTATGATAACACCACTCCTTCGCCTATACACAATTAAAATCTAAGGTATTTTTGTATTTTATAATGCATATAGTATATTACTCTGTATGTAATAATTCTTGAAGCTTATGTGTGAAGTGGATTATTTACATGTGACTAAGACAAGGCCAAATCACGAGATTAAGATCTTAACAAGTGAGAAGTTTTAGTGATATGTAGTGGCACTAGCCTCCGACCTTCCATGACATAGGAGTTACTCCCTCCTCTTTACTGCATAGTTTCTGAAGATAGGATTTGTGTAGGGTTCCCACTCGATACCTTATCGTGTAAAATAAATAATTGAAGTAGAAGTAGAAATTAAGTCAAAAACAACGTTTCTGCACTTATTCTATTTCTAATTTCATTATTAAAGAAAAAATGATTGTGGTTATTGTCCAAGTGATGGCTTGGGAAGCTAGAGAAACAAAGTATTTAACATATATGGAAAGGAAAAATGAACGGTTGGATGTGTACACTCTATCACAATTTTACAAAATCTACCCAATGATTGTTGGTGTTAGTGGTGATTGGACCTACACTTGTAGGAGAACCTGGGTCGATTTCCCACAAGAAACAATTGAAAGGACTGGAACCTAACCACCCCAAACTGATCCTCGAATCTAAATTAGCCAAAAAAAAGTGAATCGGGTGGTACACAAAAAAACAATTTACAAATTCATAAATTGTAACCTGTAGGTGGGAGGAGAATAATTCGAATAAATGAATACTAGCCAACAATATATTGGCTTGTAGAATAGAATCACTTTTAGTCTTATTTATGTCATTCATATCACGCCATATCTTTATAACTTATAAGTCAATCATCATTTAAAATTTAAGCCATATGTTGAAGACAAATTAATAGCACATATTGATCAAGTAAATTAATTAAGTAAACTCCATGAATCAAATGAATAAAAAACTAGTGACACGTGTAAAATGATATGAATGTTGCTAGTAAAATGTTACAAAAACTATTGTGTGCAACCGTCTCACAATAATTTATTGTAAAACGGGAGTTTTTGATAATATAGATTGATTAAAGTTATGTTTTAATGCTTTAAGTTACTCTTTTTAACTGATCACTTTAATACATAAAAGTGTAACTTCAAATAAAATTTACATAACTTTTGACTAATATAAGTTGTAACTTGGAATTCTATTAGCATTAATTAAAGCTAGAAAAATGTAACTTTTATTTCTTTTCTCACATTTGCAATTATTATTGCAGTAATGATAGTCACTTTAGCCACAGTACAAAATATTCAGTTTTTTTTTTTTTTTTTGCTTAATGTGGCTGGTTTTCAATAAATTAATGTAAAACCGTTTTCCTTATAATTGTCAAAACGTTATGATTGAATGAGAAACTTCAATTGCGGTGATTTAAATATTAGACCATACTTTGTATTCCGTTACTTTTAACATAGAAAAGATCCATAATTGTATTAAACGTGATCCACTTGTTCGATTGTACTCGTATTGCACATTGTACCGTACCAATCAATGAATTGTAACTTAGTTATTGAAATCAGATAAGAGTGGATGATCGATAGTTAGTTAAACCCCCTATCAATATCAAGATATTTTAGCATTAATTTTCATCCCYGCTTTTACAAATTAAATCACTAAAATATACTCAATATCAACCCTCAATTAAAAAAATACTATGCCGATAGGCTCAATACTCATAAGATGGCAAAGTGATACTATACGGTAACACAAAAGTAAATGTCTGAACACAACAAAACTGAAGTTAGAGGGATAAACRAACCCTTTTGGCATCGAAGAAAGCAAGGGGACAAACGAACTCTTTTAGCATCTCGGTTTTAACTAAGTAATAATTACATTGATTAACGCGTGAATTTGTGATAAATTCTCAAATTTCTTTACCTAAAAAGATTTACTCAGTATACGATTTCATTTCAACTTCTCAAATTATCATCGAAAATCGATATTTGGACTCCACATATTTATATTTGCACTCCTAACAATACATGAATAGTAGAAAATCAATAAAAATAAAGTGTAGATTTAAAATTGTCGAATGTAGATATTAGTTCCCTTATCGCCCATTTTAGTAACATGCCTAGGATTATTATACACTTGAGAAAAACAAATTATCATTACCATTACCTTTACCATTAGATACTTTTAAGTCATAAAGATCTTACAACTATCAAGATCACGTTTCTATTCACGGATAAAAAATCCATGCACCGTTATTGTTTGGTGAATCACTACTTTCATGCTAAACACCAATACACTATATTGAGTAAATAACAATTATATTATTTTCGATATCAAATTATAAAAATTGAATATTAATACAATATTCTTAAACAGAATCAAGACTATATTATGGACATTCAAGAGTAAGTTTAGTCCAAGCACGGATAACGCAGCACCGTGCTACCAATGCAGCACATGTGTGGGTTCAGCTTTTTTTTTTAATTTATTTATTTACAGATCATATTGTGATTTTGTCATATCATTGGTTCATTTTCACTAATCTTAGTGTGATTTTGTCATATCCCTAATTCATTTAATCATATCCTTGTTTCACACTTTGATTTGCAAAAAAAAAAAAAAATTATAATGTCATTTGTCAAGTGAGACCCACTTACATGTGCTGCATTTGTCATGCAACACATTGTTGCATTTAACATTTCTCGTTTAGCCCCAAGTATTGTCTTAAGATTTTTGGAAGTGAATATCATCTAATTTTTGTTAAAATTCACTAAGATTTTTCCAAATTTAACACTTTAGCCCCTAAGACTCAAATATATGTCATGTTATTTTATTTTTATTTTACATTTTAATATTTTTTTTATAATATCAATAATCAATATTAATGAACAAAACCAATAAACAAAGATATTAATTTTTTTTGAAGTAATTTCATATTTCAAGTCTTAAATTGAGTCTTGAGACTTGGTCAAGATTTTGAAAGAAAAATGAACAAAATTTTAATGCTAAATGTTAAAATCTACTTTCTCCGTTTTTTATTAGATATCCCAATTTCTATTTTAGGAAATTTAGAATTAATTGTCCCACTCATGAGGACCACAAAGTAACTTTTGAAATCAAAGTATATAATTTCTAGTTACTTTCTACTTTTTTGAGTCCACGACCTCTTTCCCTTTACTTCTCTCATCTATGGGTCTCGTATACTTTATTAAATTACCCATTTACTCACTTAATCACTTATATCAAAATTTTGCCTCAAAACCACAAAACCTAAAGTGAGACATGTAAAAAAACGGAGATAGTAAAATAATGATGCCACCCCGAGTCAGCCAAACTTGCTCTTAGATACGAGTAAATGAGTAATCATAAATGTTTAATGTATATTTAACATAAATTTATCCGATATTATTACAGTATTACAAAGACGATGAGAAAAGTAAACACATTAGTGAACATTTGAAAAGAAGAAACAATTAAAATTACAGCTTTGATTTGGCGGATAACATAAATTAACAAACAAAAACCAAAAGACATAAAAAGTAGAATCCCCCCGAAATTCCAACATTACCCCTGATTGGGCTGAAGTGAACCCCGAATAGAATGGATCATTTCTTCTCCTCCTCAACCTCAAACGCAGAAATGGGGTAAGTCCTGGAAATACCAGTAGGGGTATGGAAGGTAATCTTACCAGAGGCAGGATCGTCGATACAGATCTCATTGAGAGTGATCCAAATGAGGAGCTCCTTGGCCTTGACCCCGTGGAGCTTCATCAGCTTGCGGTCCTC
>SNQN01005803.1:23721-42299 GCA_008642245.1 Bassia scoparia
GGTTCCTCAACCACAAAATCAAATACATCATCAGAAGATTCTGATTCAGAACAACAAGAAGAAAGAAAACCCAAATAAGAACAGCGGAAGCCGAGCAGCAAGCGCAAAGCAAAACCCCAGGAAAAGTCTTCTGCTCAATTCATCGAAAAAGCACCGCGAAAACGCAGAAATCTACACGGGTGCAGAGCTATGCAAGCAGAAATCAAAAAGAACTCCTGCTGGAAATCAACATGCCGAACGGGCTCCTCCCAATGAGCGACAATCGAGGAGGTGGGCTACAACGGACGACCGGGTTCGTGTGGCTGACCCAGAAGAAGCCGATCCAGCAAATTCGAGAAGATCAGCAAGAACGTTCGTACGACACTTCACGTACCGCTTTCGTCGACTCTCTCAACCCAAAAGTTAGAGAAATATTGTAGTCAGGACACGTTTTATTTGCTACAACACGTGGTACAGAAGGAGTAAAATATATACTCCAGTGATGATTTTTATTACTCCGTATTAATTATTACTCCCTTTTTTAATATTTATTGCTCCTCATAAGTCATAATGCATAGTTTTCTACTCCTTTCATTCCTTTTTTATTGTCCCGTTTCTCGAAATGAAATTCCTAAATGTTTGTCTTAATAGAATTTTTTTTATTTTTAACCCCAATTTTATTCACATTTTTCATGATAAATTGAATCATATTTATTATTCTTCTTCCGTCCTATTTTACCACTATCTAGATTACTTTCCAAAGTACACTTCCCAACAAACTTTTATTACTTTTTTCCATTCTACTAAATAAAAAATCAATAACTCTCTTTTCAAGTAAAAAATCTTATTAAATTAACACATTTTATTAATTAAAGATTCATTTTTCTTAATTCTTTTCCCGATTCTAAACAAGACAAACAAAAGGAAACAGAGGGAATATAATTTAAGGTTCTAATCTATTCAATTTATTTCTACTTATCTTGAACTTGTTTTGTAGGATGAAAAATACTCTTTTAAAACTTATAATTTTTTATCTGAGTATATTTTTTTCCTTCTAAAAATGAGTAAAAATAATTTGAAAAGAACAAATTAAACCATTAAAAAAAATTAACATAAGCAATGAAATTATATGATATTACTCTTAAAACTATTTTGTCTATCTTTTTCGTTTACAACCTTAAACTTCCACCTCAAAAAGTGTGAAAAATAAATTGTAGAAAAATTTGCTTTTCGAAAAAAGTATTGAAGTTAGACATATGAATTGCTAATCTTGCTATATAAGCATCAAATAMTTACATTTTGGTCATATTTCTTTGGTCCAAAATGAAYATGAGCTGAAGTTGTCTGAATTGAACTAAAATTATCTGAACTAAATGGATGGAATTACCAAACATTTCAGAACAAAGAAACAAGACCTTTGTAATAGGGTGGTTTGGTGGCTTTGTTATGTTTTGTCCATCTTACCCTACCTTTATTAATTTTCATGAAAAATAAATTCAGATAATAAAAAAATAATTAAAAAAAAAACAAACTCATTTTGTATTGAGTACTTTTCTTTCTCACAAAACAAGTTAATATAAGTTTAGAAAAATTCAGATAAGTAATAATAAAGGCYCAAAGTAGCAAATCAACCCCCTAACTTTCACCAATTGTGCAATGTAGCACCTTAGTTTTTATTTGGARCAAATCACCCTACAATTTCCAATTTAGGTGCAATTTAATCTATCTATTTCACTATTTATTGCAAAAATACAATCCAAAAATATTTAATAATTCAAATACATGCAATTAAATATTTTTGTTAATTTAATATAAAAATAAAATAAATATTTCAAAAATAAGATTATTATTAATTTTGGGTGAAKTGCACCTAATTTTAATCTTAGGGGGTTGATTTGCACTAATTAAACCTAAGGGGTGATCTTGCACAACTGATAAGAGTAACGGGGTTAATTTGCTACAAAYGCCAATAATAAAGTGAACTGAGCGAATCATATATAAARTCGGAAATTTAACACAAAATCGCGTGTAAATTGGTGTTATAAACGTTTATTTAAGTAWTAATTTTATTTAATTATCTTTTTATATACAACAATACAAGTTGCATATTTTATTTTATGAAGGGCAAAACACAACAATTTGGGAAAATWAAATATACAAAATTACACATCGATTTAAGTAATAAATGTTCAATTTCAATTTTTATTTCCATTTTATTCTTCTTATACATTGCCCTTACTCCTTAGTATTACTAGTCTTATAAGCACGCGATGCGTGCGTGTATTTATTAAAATGTTGCATTGATATATGATTTGTTTAGTTACTATGATTTTTTTCTTTATGATTGGATCTTGAATAGATAAAAAATTTACAATTTAAATATTTAAGTTGATTTTATATAAATCAAAAAGATACACTGTTTTGTACAAATAAATAAATAATTATATATAGTGATTATTTGATGGGTTCAATTTTTGAATTTTATTGTTATTGTATTAATTGATTGACTTGTGGGAATAAATTAAGATAAAGTGAACATTATGATCTTAAATTATTCTAATTTAAGTTTTTTTTATTGATAAAAAACTTTTCTTGTGCCCTTTAATTTGGTTACATTGATTGGATAATTAAATTATCTTATTCATATTTTTGAATTGATTTGAATACCATTAACCAATTATGGTAAGTTTATGCATTAATTTATGGTGTAGTTGTTAATCTCCATAAGTAGTAGGGTTAAGATTAGTAATTTCAAGGGGGACACATTGCTCCCCTTCACTTATATATAAGATGTGGGGCTTGACTACTTATACCCACTATATGCTATGAAATATATTACATTTCGTATTAAGTTATGGATCACTTTGTAAGTTTTACCCTACAATTAAAAGATGAATACCTGTAACTCAATGAGATATTAGTAGGAATTTATTTTTGGTCTGGGATAGGTATAGTGGGTGGTGCGTATAAAAAAAAGAGATATGTGACATAATGACAGGTTTAGGTATTAGTTTGGACTATGGGGTGGATATGATTCGGAGAATGTAGTGGGATTCAACGTGTGAATTGATCGATCACATGCAAAGAAAGTCGTTGAGCAAATTGGCTTAGTCTTAGTGACTTTGTGAGTTTGAATTAGTTTGATCTTTTCATTTTGCATTCTTATGTTCACACAAATTTTGGTTCATACTATTGGGGGATTCAAATCTACGAGATGAAAGAAGGTAGATATGGCAAATGGTCTATGGCTACAATATTTATAGTTATAGAATGATGTTATGTCAAATTTGCCAATTTTATAAAGATGTTCATGACACAGCCTATATGTGTTGTGTTCTTGTAGTGTAATTTAATTCCTATTTATATAATTTTTTCATTTTTTTTCTAAAAATGAATGTGCCAGAGCTAGCTTCGCATTTCCTCGGGCAGACTCGCTCCTTATATTTTTAATGTGAGCACCACATGATATAGCGTGCTTGTGTTGAGCCTCACACTCACTCATAACATGCTAAGCTACCCTCATGTCGGCTCAACATGCTCAAATTTTTATTTTACTTGTTAAGCAGTACAATTTTATAGCCCAATAAGGTGATGTGGTGATTAAACTTTATTATTATTTATTTGACACTAGCACACAAAAATATCTTTATTTCAAAGAGATTTGATTGATTTTGATATCTTATTATTGATTTAGTTTTATTGGTGTAATATTATTATTATTATTATTATTGTTATATTATTATTATATTATTATTATTATTATTATTATATTATTATTATTATTATAGAAAGAAATGTTTAAACGTAGTTTAATGGGAAATTTGTTTGATGGTATAAAGTAATTCAATTTTTCAGTTTTCAAATCAAAATTAAAAAATTGCATAGTCCGAGATAACATTATTGGGAATTCCTCATGTGATTGATAACTATCAATGTGTGAGTATTGATAATATGTAAAATTTGAACACTTGTTGTTTAATCTGAATTTGTAAACTTAGGTATGTTTACTCCACTTTAATTATTTCAATTCAGTTGCTAATTACGGAATATACCTTCTAAATAATTTATTTTAGCTCAATTCAATTCAAGAGTTTTCAGCTAATGTAATTAATATGTCTTTGCGTGAGATTCAATGCAAAAACGTTCGTAAGTTAGCTCAAAAGCTAGTCAAAGTGTTTATTATTTTTGCCTCCCATTGAATTAATTATTTTTCAACTTGTGAAAAATACACTTTTAGTTCAAATATGATTGTTGAACTTTATTGATTACTTCGATCCTCAAAAATAAATAATAATAAAGAAGCTCTAAATTTATTGTCCAAGTTTGACAAATAGAGTTTAGTATTTAGCTATTCGAGTTTGAGTATAGAGTTTTACCTTTTTGTTTAAAAGATTTGACTATTTTTTCACAAAATGTATTTGATAAACTTAGGTGATTACTAAAAAGCTTATTCTTTTTATTTGAGTAAAATGACATTTATGTACATGTTTAATAGTGTGTTAGGATTAGGGATGAGCAAAACAGTGGGTACTCGATGATACCTGAAACCGTCCGGAACGCGGAACCGGTTGGATCGGTACCGGTTGGATGACCGGTTCCAAAAATGAGGAAACCGGTGGTGACCGGTTTCGGTTCGGTACAAAAATTTTGGAACCGGTACCAGTGTGGTCGGTGGTACCGATTCCTGTACCGGGTATTCGGCACCACCGGTTTATAACCAGTACCAAGTAACTGGTTATGACTTTTTAGTTTATTAAATACATTTTTAGGTAAAAAAAACCCAAATTATATAACTATAGAAACTTGAAATACTATTGTATAAAGCAATGTGTTTTTGTGCCAAATACACTTATAAAGTATGAAATTAGCTAGGATAATCTTTGCCTTTTACTTATCTTTTTATCATTTAAAAATCTAACCGGATAATCGGTTTCGGACCGGTTCCTGTTCGGTTCCAAAAATTTTGGAACCGGTCAACCGATTCCAGTACCGGTTCAATTATCAGAACCGATCGGTTCGGTTTCGGTTCCACCTAAAATGATCGGGTACCCGGTTTGCTCAACCTAGTTAGGATCATAATAATTATGGCTTGGGCAAAAAAATCAATTGTTTTTCTTTCTCCAAAACCTTTAAAGAAAAAGCTTTGATTTGACACCTTTTGATTTTGAGAGTTTTTACCCCAAAACTCTCTCTTAAAACCCTCCCAATAACCAAACACCCCTATTTTTTTTTTTGGCAACCAATAACCAATAACCAAACAYCCCTATTAGAGTTTTGACAAGTAAAAAAACCCTAATAGTGATCCAAAACTTTYTTTTACCYCCAAAACTCTAATTGCCAAACACCCYCAATTGTCTTTTTTAATCTAAACTTTAAGTAATAGAAAGAGAATGCAACTTACTTATCTCAATTGGGCAATATTAGAGGTTGAAAAAATGTTTTGGGCTTTTCATGCCGAAATCAGACCAGGCTTCGGGCCAAAAGAACAAAAATGACCGTTTGCGAGGGTCATCTGAAAATCGGGCCAGGTTTATTTTGCTCAATATTCGAGGCTTGTTAAAAAGGAAGAACAAGGTCTAAAACTCCTTATTAAGATTTTCACCAGTACATTACATTTTATAATACATCAACTTTTGTCAAAGGCCTTAATTAGTACTGCAATTGAGCTCAAGATTCATGCATAACATGAACAACATGCATAGTTTCCTAGAATCCCAAGTTAATTTACTGAATCACAATTCACAAACATTTATTTACTACATACAGACAAATAGCATAAAATTACTTCACATCATTAGTTTGGTTTTCCTTTATTCAGTGCTGGAGTGCCGCGCCGCAACCATAGATCAGGTGCGGAAGTTAGTAGACATGACGAAGGATTAGCTACTAGCTAGCAAATTGAATCGCTACTGAGGATTAGGAGGCCGGCTGTTAGCAGAGGCAACGCGAGATCCCCATTCCAATAGTTCTTTGCTGGTATCATCCTTGTGCACTAGGACTTCAATGAAACAAAGAGAGTTCTTGTACTCGTCCTTAGTAGCGGTTGCTATTGCATCAATTAGTTGTTCCTCAGATTTAACCTGCATTTACAAGTCATTACACAACAACAATATCAGAACTTCAATAATATCTTGATGAATCTCAATTATCTATCATGTGCTATATGCAACAATCTTTTTGCTAGTTGAATGGAACGTGGGGCGTTAGGAATTAAATAAGACACCAAGTAGCTCATTTATTGAAAGTTGTGGTCACTCARAAGATTGAYTGAAATGATAAAATTAAGAAAAATAATTAATTGATGAAAAATTTAGAAGGCATCACAAGTGATATTTGGTATATACCTTGGCTGTCCAACATTTTCCWTCACCATTGTGGATAGCCTTGATAAAGCCGGTGTAGTCCCAGTTCTTAATCACATTGTAAGGGCCGTCATGGATCTCCACTTCGATTGTATATCCACCATTGTTGATAAGGAAAATGATGTTCGGTTGCCCACATCGAATCATTGTTGAAACATCTTGAGCAGTGACCTAATTAATACAAAAACGTCATATTTGCTGTCGTTATATTATGCACTAAATGTGCAGCTCAATGATGTGAACTGAGTGTCAGATTGAAACGATAACCAAATGAACAAAAGTGGTGTTGATCAAAGTTGTACTGACCTGAAGCTCCCATCGCAATGAAGCAACAACCGCTTGTCTATTGCAGCTGGGGTATCTAATGTTGCACCAACAGACCAAACCAATGACCCATATGCATCTGAAACTCAAACCTGTACATTGAACAAAATTGAAAGGCCTGCTCAGAAAAGAACCATGTACATCCAGTCTTCAAGTCATACGACACTACAAAAATGTGTCCCAAATGTAAAGAGTGAGGGATTATATGGTCTTAACCTAGTCAGCAAGGAGCCAAGGAGTCACTTTGCAATAACCTAAACACAATGACTACACACTGCACTGCTTGAAATTAAGCATTGTTACACAATTTTGGTTCATTCTAAGCAATAGATCAGAATAAGCAGTAAAGCACGCACCCAGGCACAATGATGAAATTCCTTTTGACATAATCCATCCTGTTGGTGTTCAAGAACATATTACTAGAAACCAGAATTGAAAAGTTCAAAATAAAACATGTTTTACTAAAGCAATTTGACTTACCACAACCTTCTGGAAGACGGATTTCTGACAATTGAACCATGAGTCCCCGGTTTCTGCAATTAGCAGTTTCCCATCAATCATATGTCTGTTTCATTAACTTGCCAATGTCAAATACAATTCAAATGTATGAAAAGTCATGAAAAAGACTTAACAGAGTATGTCAAATGAACCAAACGAATACGAATTCAGAAATATGACTCAAAAAATATGTTGCTTGCCTGGATATGCTTGAAGAGAACATTTACTCTCAGAGGTTCATCTTTCCCACACTTCAAAGGCATCCCGGATACATATACCGACGGTAATTATCCATTGCAGTGGTATTTTTTCTCAGCTCTTTGCCAATGCACTCAGGAATTCCTCCATGAAAACCCAGCCATAAGAGGGACCATTCCCACAGTCACACGGTTAGGCGTCACTAAGATTGTCTTCTCTTTCTTTATCAGCAGCGATACCCAACAGAACTATAATCATGAATATAGGACCACGAAGACATATGCATCAGCTGATTCGACTACCTCACCACGTAGCTTGTACTCACAGCACCCAGAGTGCCAATAAAATGGATGGTGCTCCGGCACCAACCCTTTACCTGATGCATGACTGCCACAGGGTAACCACTAGCATCTGCAACTTCTACAAATGCTTTTTCAGCCTTTGCCACCCTGATTTTGGTCCTCCTATGATAACGGCTTCACAGCCTTGTTCAAAAAACTCAGCTTTGCTTCGACTGCAGCCTCCAAGCCTAGCTGATTTGCTCGTGCTGCGTTGCCAAAAAAGCTTTGTAAGAATGATACAGAACATAGTATTACCAAAGATTAAGTCCGTGTTCTCTTCATCTGATTCAAACCGAACTATAACTGTATACTGATTAGCAACTAAATTTTTTCTTATCAAACCTGCATTTTAACGATTCTAACTAAAGATCTACTAGAATAATCCACGACAAGCAGCAAAATCGTCTACAAACTCTCTAAGCCATTAGTAACAAGTAGAACGATGGCGATACACAAGTCAATCGAGACAATAAATGAATGAGACTAATATATTAACATATATCCTAGATCATAATGTCGCATGCCCAACAACTATAGTCAGCCACAGTAATAAGTATAACTAGTAACTGGTTAAATATCTATCCTAGTACACCAAATCCACATAATGAACTGACGGAATATCCGCAAGGCACAAAGATACACTTCTACCCTATACGATCAACTATACTAATGGTAAGCTGGCTTGTGTCTTTAATGCTGTCGAAATTGCAGTGTCTATCAGCTCATGTGCATCATCCAAGTTAGTTCACCACGGCCTTATTGAGTTAACATCGTCAACATCATATTTACTGAACTCAAAATTGTACTTAAACACAAAATCGAAATCTTTATGCATGACTTTTTGTGCTTTCTACATTGGTTCCTCTAACAATGCATACATTCTTTCTTATGGTTCTATTTACAACACATACTGATGCCTCTTCTTAATTGTTAGTTTGTTTATTTTGCACAATCTTCAACCCACTTATCTAAATATGATTTTTTCCCTAAGTATCATAAGGGAAATTT
This sequence comes from Bassia scoparia, assembly GCA_008642245.1. Classification (NCBI taxonomy): domain Eukaryota; kingdom Viridiplantae; phylum Streptophyta; class Magnoliopsida; order Caryophyllales; family Amaranthaceae; genus Bassia; species Bassia scoparia. Next base: position 32,432 of record SNQN01005803.1, read on the forward strand.
CATTAGTCAAATTTCTCTCCTTCCACCTAAATATTCAAACATAACAAACATTTTGAAATGGCGAGTATAATTGAGCCACAGTCACAAACACAATAAATGTAGACGGAATCAATCCAAGCAATAGAACTTATACACTATTTAGCATTTAGCATAAAGTAAAAAAAAAAAAAAAAAACCAGCTGCTCAGTGAATTGATAGAAATTAAGCAATTAATCAACTTTCAAACCAAAATTCAATCCAAGTGAAAAAACAATTACTCCACCCCATTACATACAGTGTAATACACCCTGTTCTAAGCAGCTAAGCTTCAATTGCAAAACTGAAATGTTTCACATATCAATCTATTAAGAAAGCATGACCTTTATCGTATACTACGAAATAATTTTATCATAAATTCACAAACTGATACGAAATACAGTACTCCGTACCTGGAAGCAAGTGACAGTTTGAAAAGCAGCGCAACTCCTGAGAAAAATCAGCAACCATAAGTATGATGTAAAATCCTTACTGCCATAATCATTAGATTGGGCCACCAACTATGCAATCACAGGATTTCACTGTAGCTCCTGCAATAGCGTTGATCACACTGAGCCCCCAACGGTAAAGTAACCACGCACGCGCCACACCCTTGGCGCGTGCGTACCGTCAGCAGCACCCAGCATTGAGCTCATTACAACACCCCACTAAGTTAAGTTTGGTTCGGCCACTAAATGGTCTAGGAGTGTTAGATTGAAGTCACCCGGGACGGAGAACACGTCGGTTACTCCGATTTGGACCAAACGCCGCGCTAAGTGCTGGCCTAAGGTCCCRGAACCGGAGTATGAACCGGGTTTGACCGGTTCGGCGGGCGGGGTTTTTGTTTCCATTTTATGTGAGAGTGATTGATCAATAATCGGGTTACGGGTAATTTTGGGGTTTAAGAGGGGGGAAATGAGGAATGATGAGGATTGGGGTGTTTGTGTTTGGGAAAGTGGTTATAAAAGGGGTTTGGAAAGGGGGGTGAACACTTAAACAGTGGGCTAAAATGGGATTAGTGGGGTGATTAGAAAATTAGTGTTTTGGGAACTTTTGATTGAATAAAGATAATTACGGGTATCATTTAGATTTTAGGCGGCGAAAACCGAAAACCAGACTCTGTTTTAGGAGAAAAACATGAATGATGAATTGATGGAATTGAGAGGGTGTTTTTTTGTTTCTTTGTTTGGTTTGTTGAATTGCGCGGATTTTTTTTGGCGAGTCTTGGGCCTCGTGTAGAGGACTAGAGGTGTTTAGGTGATTAWTTCGATGGAAATAGGTATATTATCATTCMGGKATCATGTTTCTCATCATGGTTTTAGGTAAATGTTTATTTTCGAAACTAGAAATGTTCATTTCCGAAAATACAAGTGTTYATTTTCAGATATGAACATTTACATTTGAAAATGAACATTTTACATGTTGAGATGAACATTTCTAATTTCGGAAATGAACATTTGTCCGGGACCATGGTCCCGGAATCATAGTAGAATTTGCCATTCGGTGGTTGGGCCATGTTTTGGTCAAAGCTAATGCTATTTGCATTTTTTAAGTCAAACATGGCCCGATATTACAAAGGATTAATAAATTCAATTGACAACGCCTATATCCCTATAGTCCTATACTTATAGCCCTATATGGTACAACACTACAATCCCATATTGTAATATACAACCCCTACTCTCTCACACAGTCGTCTATTACTTTGCGCTCAATCGACCTAGGCCATAGTATACCTTATGAGCTCATAAATATTTGTATTTTGAGATTAACATTTGCATTTTAAACATGAACATTTGACCCATGATCATAATGGGGAAGGTGAAACTTGATGCACCTACAAATTTGCGAGTAAAGTTAATTTGAAATTATGTTTAAGTCCAAATTAGGGGACTTTTTCATTGGGTTCTATGCTTCATACTCCCTAAAATTTATTAATGATTGAAGTTACTCATCAAGGGGGTGATTGGTATATGAATGTATGATAATGGAATGGAAAGGAAATGAAAAAGGAAGGAAAAGGGTAATGATAAGTGTTATCTTAATTTGTTGTTTGGTGTCGTAAAAGAATGAAAACAATTAATTAAGATTGATAAAGATAATGTAATTTGTTTTCACTAATTTAACAAGAGCAACAAATGAAAGTATGTAGTGTATTTTTTTGGTGAAAAGAGGAATGCCATAAATTAAATTAAATCACAAGAGTAGTGGCACTAGGCCCATTACAAAGTGGAGTAAACATATTACAATCAGCTAATTGAATGTGCATACTAGCATCTGGGGGGAAGGGAAGATACATAACAATGTTAACATCATCAAATGTAACATTTTTAGGTTTAGCTAAGTAGTCAGCCATGGCATTCCCTTGTCTTGGAGTCCAACGAACCTCCACCTCCTCATATGATTGCCGGAGGTCCCTGCAATTTTTAAGTACATTTTCATAAATATCTCGAGTAGCATAATCAATGCGTAAAAAATTGCAAGCCTTTAGTGAGTCAGTGTAGACAACTAGCTGTGTGGCTCCTAAAGTTGAGGCTATAGTGAGGCATTCTTGGATCGCAAGGAATTCAGCTAGCAAAGCGTTTATCCCTACAATTTTCTTCTGTGTACCCATTACCCACTGCCCCTTGCAATCTCTAAAACAACAGGCCAAGATCGAGTAGGAAGTGTGAGGGTTGAAGGATGCATCAGTGTGGCATACCAAAGTCGTCGTAGCCATTGAGATTTTAGGCAGTGGTGGGCACGGTGGCATCACAGACGATCGAGGTTGAAAAGCATGGAATTCCCAGGTGGCATCCAATGCTTTATGTAAGATCACGTCTGGGGGAGGGTATGGGCACCCTCGAAAAATGAAATTGTTTCGCTGCTTCCATATTTGGTGGCAAAGACTGGCAAACATGATAGGCCACGGTAGACCTCTATACATAGAGGGGGCATGACAATTCTCCTCAATCCATTCTTTGAGTGTTCATTGTCGTAGTTTGTTGAACCCTAAGTTTTGATGAATGGCACTCCAAACCAAGAAAGTAAACTCTATGTATCTTTATCTAATCGTGTGTGTTTAGTATTGTGATTAAAGGTTCCAGGTCTCAAGAAGTCTTAATGGAGCAAGGACATCCTTAGGAGAAGGAAGGAGTTCTTGTGATTCCTTGAAAGCTGTGAAGGAACTCAAGGAAGAAGTTCAAACCAAGGAAGGTTGAGTTCCTTGATAAACAAGACTCGACATTGGTACAGTAGATTTAGGGTTCTAGATTTATTGTACAGCTTGGTATTAATATGTGAAATATTTGCTCATAGGATAAAAAGGAAATAATATTAAGTTGGTGATTTAATCTATTAAAGGATTTTTATCCGTTGTTTTATAAAAAGATAAATATCTAAATAAAGCCTAGGATTAATTGTAAATATGGTTTAATAAAACAAAATCTTTTTATAAAATATTAAAGATATAATTTCTGTTAGAATATTTCTTAAAAACTTTATATTATATCTTTTGGAAAAATAAATATTTTTATCTTTGAAATATCTTTCGGATTTTAAAGTTGTTGATGAAAATTATGTTTCCTATAAATAAGGAATCAGTTTTAACGAGTAAACGTGTGCAAACGGAAATATCATCAAACAGCTAGTGGAGTATTTTTAGGAAGTAGTTGAACGGATAAAACTGGTGCATGATGATCGTGTGCTAAGGACTTGCATGTCAAGTTCCACTACATGGCATCACTCCTACAAGATAGGGAGTAATGTGTAATGGACTTTCTGCTTGGCCTTCACGCGAAATCCATACACTATAAATACTACTAAATCAGAAAGAAAAAGAACACAACACTTAGAGCAAAGAAATCAATCAGAGCATTATTTCACATTGTTGCCAAGCTTTTAGGAAAATTCATTGAGTTGTAAAAGTGCTTCTTTCTGCGTATTGAAGCGAGGGGTTGTGTGTATCAACCAAGGGATTTCAGAGAAATCGAGAGTAAGAGGGTAACCAACAGCGGGGTTGGTTGCGAGGGTTCAAGAAGTTCCTTAGGAACTGAGAACGAGCGAGTGTCTTAGATTGTAATAGGTGTTGCATCCTTTATAATTAAGACAAAATCATGTGTTGCATCAGGTCACAGTTTTTCCTCTCTTGGCATTTGTCTTGAGAGTTTCTGTGTTTGGAAAACTTCTTGTCTCAAGTTTCTTTTTCTTAAGTTCTTTTAATTCCGCGAAAATTACTTAAGTTCCTCACAATACAATTCACCCCCTCTTGTATTGTTCAGTCGGTCCAACATAGTTTGGTGAGCTGCGGGCCAAGATCCCATACTCTAGCAGCTACGCTACAATCTCGAAGGAGGTGTAGAGTGTCTTCCTTATGGAGGCCACAATAAGGGCACTGTGGTGATGGCAAGATATTGCGGTGAGTGAGGAGGGAGCAATGAGGGAGTTTGTCCCTCCAAGATAACCATAGAAATAAATGAATTTTGGGGGGAACTTTAAGGCTCTAGATCCAACTAATATCTGTGGACAAACCTCTCGGTTGAACCAAAGAGAGATAGGCCTCCTTTACCGAGAACCGGTTTGTCTTGACAAAGGATGAAAGTGGTTGGTCATTGAGGGTCGTTGGCAGGTCCATGGCATCGAGGCGAACTCGGATGACATCGGGGAGAGGGGCTGAACTAAGATTTGGATCCCACCTGCCTTCTACGATGATGTCGCACAACCTTAGATCCTTATTGTGCTCGAGGAATGGGCCTTGTAGTAGGTCCATGAGGGATCCAAGCCCTGTCCAATTATCATACCAAAGGGAGATGCTTCTCCCATCACCTACCTGCCACAGGCAACTTTTAACTAGAATTGGCCATCCTTTTCCTATGTCTCTCCATATGTACGAGCCTTTATTGAACCCAATTACGTAGTGATCCCGCACATATTTAATTTCGAGGTGATGCATTGTTGTGCTAGGTTGTTGTCACCATTGCATAATCGCCATCCCAGTTTTGCCATGTAGGCGTGGTTTAAATCAATGTGGCTCCGGATTCCCAGCCCCCCTTTATGTTTTGGCAAGAATGTGGATTCCTTGGCTGCCAAGTGGATACTTTGCCTTTCACCATTGTTTCCCCCACATGAAATCATTGTAGACTCGATCGAGTTCTCTGAGAGTGGCCAATGGGAGGAACTGGGTTTGAAGGTAGTAGCTAGGTATGGAGTTTAGCGTGGAAGTGATAAGGCACAAACGCCCAGCCTTGGATAAGTAATTCGTTTTCCACGAGGCTAGCTTATTGCGTACCTTTTGGACAACAAAGTTAACCAAGATAAAGGCCCAAATTTTCACTCTCCATTACCTGTAAGCCATTTTGCAGGAGTTGTTTCTGATCCCCCGAGGTATTAGGGGAGAAGGTTAGACGACTCTTGGTGTTATTAATTTTTTGGCCGGACATCTTACAGAAGCTTTCCAAAATGTCCTTTACCGCACTTATCGTTTTGTCATCTACCCTACCCATGATTAGGAGGTCGTCCGCAAACAGCAGGTGGGAGATTGGAACTCTATTCCTACCTATCCAAATTGGTGTCCACTGTTTCTTATCACATGCCGTATGGATCAACGAGGTCAAAGTCTCGAGGCAGAGGTTAAAGATGTAGGGGGACATAGGGTCTCCTTGGCGAAGCCCTCTAGAGTTTCACTACTACAAAAGTAGTCATTTTTAGACACATTGGGCTCAACACAAGTCATAAGTGTTGAGAAAAAATTAATTCCGCGTGTTTTATTGACACAAAGCTCAACACAATTTAGTGTTGAAATAAAATCATCACAAAAAAGTGTCAAGAAGTTATTTAATTTATGAATTTAAATCATCATTCAAAAAATATGTCACGCGCCCAAATTTTCGTTCAAAATTTAAATGAAACGCTTAAAAAATAAAATTATTAATTAATAATTAAACCTAAGGAAAAAGGAAACCGCCCAAGGCCTAATGCTTTTTCTTAAAACTCCCCAATACTCAACATAGTTACAGTAAAGAAAAACTAAAGAAATCCTTTCAAAAAAAAAAAAAAACACTAAAGAAAACCTAATAAAAACCAGTTCATCAATTGCTACAGTTGTTCAATTGAGTTCAGCAGTTCATCAATTTTGCTACAATCGTTACATTGAGTTACTCAGTTTATCAACGTAAAAATTGAAGAAAACTAAAAATTTGTTCTTCTGTTCTCGTTGTTTGCTGTAGTCTGCTATAGGCGTTTAGCAGCAGAAATTTGCCCTCGTTCATACAATTGCTGGAGTTAAGTCTCAAAATTTGTAGAAGTGGTCGTTCAATTGCACATACTGCGACCTGAATTGTACTCGCTGCACTTTCGTTCAATCGCGACTTCAAACTGATAATTTTCGATTATTTTCACTCGTTCAATTGCACTCGCCGATGAGTATTATTATTTCGATTCTTATAATTATTTAGATTTTAGTGTTTTTGATCATATAAATAGCTGAAATCTTGTATATATTGATGTTATAGCAGAAAATTATAATACAGAGTAATAGTGTTTATGCTATTTCGATGTTAATAATCAACGATTTTGCTACTGTTTTTTATTTTGTAAATATTTTTGTTCAAAAAAATATTAATATGTGTTTGCACTTTAGAAAATTCCATGGATTTTATTAAAAAAATGATGTTTTCACGGATTAATTCATAAATGGCCGAATGCCAACTCCGAACTTATTGCTATCATTTTCTAGTGTAGTGGTTTCGATAAAACAAGAACAAATAAAATAAGCTACTACAACAAGTATTAGATAATCGATAATATGTCTTTTTATTATTTACTTTACGATTTCTTTATCTAAGAAAGAGACTACTATGTTTTTCATTTATTAATAATCTTTATATAATTTTTGGATGGAGAGTATCAAATTTTGTCAGATTTGTGTTTGTTGTTTTAAGGAAGTATTAAAGACGATGAAATTAAAGGCAGTTCTCAAGTTCATTTGAATGTGCTTGAGTATTTTATGTTTTGGTTTGCTTATTATCCTGTTTATAGAGGTAACTCACAGAATTCGGGTGCTTTTTCGGTTGGGACTAGTGGTGGTGGTAGTAGTACGAAGTCTAAGTTGAAGAATTGAACTTCTTTGATTTCGCTGATTTCGAGCAGAGTTAGTGGTGGTAGTAAGCATGGCGGTTCGGTGCAGAAATATGATTGTAATTTGTACTTGAAGCTTTTGTATGCTAATCTTCGTGCTTTTGTTCCTATGAATGATATGAATGCTCAGTATCATCCTTATCATAGCTCGTTCCTTCATCACTCGTCAGATTACGATGATTCTGTTGTTCTATAGTCAGAGTTTTTGGTTGAGTCCTTAGTTCAGTATGTTTGGACTTTGGAAAATAGGTATTTTGCAACGCATACTTGTATTTTCGGGAGTTTGCAAGATGTTAGGACTTGACTTATTCGCAATGCATATTTTCATGAACTATATTATTGTTGGCACTACTGATTATCTTAGTTTGTGTTTGAATTGCTGGAAGTAGCAGTTCATATCATTAATAAAGCTAGAATGTCTTCTGGAGACTACATGTTACATTCGAGAAAACATTACGCATAACTTTCCTCTGTGATCTTAATGGTAACATTCTAGCTCCTTGACCCTCTTCTCTTTAATTTCCTTGTTTTTGTTGGTTGTTGGAGAGATCAACCAAACTTGTTTATGTGTGTTTTATTTGATGGATGCATTCAGTTCATATTAAATTGGGATTTTGAGGTTCTCTAAGTAAATACTAGGATATCGTTGATCTTTAAAACATGGGTATGTAGCCATGTAGATATGTTAATTTGGCTTAAAAGAATGGTTTATGCTGAATTGTTCTTATAACCCCAACTTTGCAGGCTGTTGCACTTTATACAGTATTAGCAAACTTTATTAACTTGTGTACCTATTTTATTTTATTGATAGGAGGCGAATGGAAGCCCCTTGCAAGGTATTAAACCTTTCCACTCTTCCTAAATTTGAATTCTAATGCTTCTAAAGTGAGTCGAAATTAAAGTAGTGCAGCCATTTACAATTCAGCAGGCTTTTCTTAGGTCTTTCTAGCTAAAGGACTCCTTTTGTTTTATTATTTAGTTTGTGTGGAGTGTGTGCTCCTCTTTTTTTATTATTTAGTTTGTATGGAGTGTGTGTGGCATAAGTTTATAAATTATATGGAGGAGCTCCTTGCTTTCCTCTCCGCTTAAGTGTAAGTGCATATAAGTAAAAGAAAAGAGATGTTGGACCAGTTATTAGTGTCACTACTCTAGTATAAAGAGATTATTTGGTATAATCATATATCGAATCACCTATTTGATATTCTATCATGCTGCTGTTCTACTATCGTTCATGTGTTGCTCCTGTTCTTTGTCTGCTACTATGTTGCTATCCTACTATTGTTCCTGTGTTGCCGATGCCTTCTTGCTACTGTTATGTTATGCATGCATTATATATTGAGTTGGGGACTCTTCTGCTACTTGATCTTGTGCTATGGGAATGGCTCTCGTAAGTTTTCTTGGACAAAGGATAGATGACAAGGTATTTGTTAAATGAAATATAAGTTTTGTGCAACAAAAGCTCTTTGGAGTGATTTGAAATGTGATATTTAAAAAGCATCATTAAAACTAATTTTAGATGAAATTGGTATCTATAATTTATAATTTAGAACGTACGTCAAACCCTCCTCGCTTGTATTTTCTCTTCCTGTGGTTCAATAGGCCTTTAATTCATTGTCGTGGAAACTCCAAAAGTATGTCCAACATGGTTAATCAAACATCAGGACTGCTCCCTATTGCTGATGTGCTTGCCGGTGAGTCTGCCATTGTGAGTCTCCACAATTATCTGTGTTATTGGGTGCAATTCGAGATGGAAATGCTTCAACCCAACTAATAAAAGAGATAAAAATACAAACATAAAACTACTAGTAGAGAGCAAATACGGGGGAAATGGGTACTATTGTTCAATGATCTAAAAAAATAATGTTAAGCAAAGAGAAATTCTATCTGATTGCATGTTGTTTAATGATATGGTTGTTGCTTGCTCCTATTTGACAGATTTATGAATTCATGGGATAAAACATACTTACTTATCACAATGTGAAAATTACAATCTGTTGATATATGCTGCTGTTTTATTAGCAGTGATGGAGTGATACTTTATAGCTGAATTTGTTGTCCTTGGCTGGGATTTGAATGTACTAGTCAACTTGTTGCGATGTCTGAAATTCTAAATGACATGGTTACATGGCTGTGTGGTCTAGGATCTGCCCTGCTTTTCTCAATGTACATTATGCAGCTGGTTCTTTTAATAATGACCCAAAGTTACCGAACCTTGTACTGTTGTACACTTCGCAAGAGCAAGGTGTCGGATCCCAAGCTTTGATAAATTCTTATTAGATTTAGGTTTAATTTGTTGAACATGGCAATTGTATTGCCTAACCTTTGTGCATACAATCTGATCTACTATTGTTTTCCGTTGACTTGGAGCTGCTCTGGGATCAATTTCTTGTCCTAGTTTGCTACTAGCTATGATTTTGTGGTCGTTTTTGGATGCCTAGTCGTCTGATTTTTGGTAGCTGCTAGCTGTAACTCAACTGTTGTGTTATGTTTCCGCTAATTCTACTGCTTCTGTTGTGTTCCCTACTAAGATTATAAAATATGATTCATATTCTCAAATTTTCATATTTTTTCCTTATATATTTTTTGACAAGGTACACAACAATGCTGCTTGTAATGATGAGGAAAATGTTGAGATCAAAGATGCTTCACAAAAATCGTCTAAATGAGCTTGGACTACTAAAATCAAGCAACCTTCGCTTCGAGGGGTCTTAAATTATTAGCTTTTACTTTTTTGGTTTTT
>SNQN01005804.1:7225-24952 GCA_008642245.1 Bassia scoparia
TTTTCTAAAGGGTGCTGAATGTAGGCTTAGTTTGCAATTCATTACAATCCAAATTCATAGCAATCTCTGCCTTAGCGTCGCCGACAACGCCGCACGCCGCCACGTCGCACCACCGCCAAACCACCGTCACTCCACCGGTACTCCCGGCAATCGTAAAACCTCTCTTCTTGGAACTTCGGAGGTGGCGGAGATGACACAATAGATCCGTTAGCTTAAGCCTTACGCCAATACTGTTATTATTAGAATGATTGCTGCCATTGTTGTTGTGATTGCTGTTATTCCCTTTTCGTCGTCGATGATTGGAGACTTGTTGTTGACGATCTGAAGATTCGAACCTTCGTTGATTGTTGTTCTATTACTGCTATGCTGAATAAATCGACGATTGAAACGTCGGTGTTATACGTTTTGCCACTGAGGAGCATTTGAGGGTTCTGCGGCGGTGTATGTGGATGACCGGGCTGGTGGTCGGGCTTCGAGTCGGGCTGTCGATGACGGCGCAGTGCGTTGCGAGTGCGTTGCGAGGAATTTGAATTTCTGCAGGGTGGCCATTTTCTTGGGGGTGTGAGATTGAATTTGAAAAATGGATTGGATTTTATCGAGAATGGTGATAGGAAATGGGTTAATTAGGTTGAAATAGAGGTTAATTGGGAAAAAGACTAACGGTGTTAACTATTTAACGGTTTTTGACCTCATTAAGGGTATTTGGGATATTTTCTCTAATGTGAGGGGTACATGAGCTGTTTCTAAAAACATGAGGGTATATGGGTTATTAGGCTTAAACTCAGGGGTATATGGGGAAAAATCCCTTTTAATTATTGTAAATATTAATGTAAATTGTAAAATTTGGGTCTAGGGAGGTAGAACTTACATTTCTTCAGTTCTTCACAAGACTAGAGATGAAAGCTTATGCCAATCTAGATGTTACTCATGTTAGCGTTTCGACTTCCAATATTCAACTACATTGCTTGATCATCATGGATTCATAGTGATTTCTCCACTAATTACAGCATTCAAATTTGCATTATTCCTTCTGTTACACACGTATTGTTATACACCCTTCAATTTTGGTTATTGACTCATTGAGGCCCGTAATGTAGGTGATTTATAGTTTTGAGTTTGAGATTATATATGGTTTATTTGTTGGCYTTGGGGATGCCCCCTCTAGATTTTAATGCTAATAACTTGATAAGTATATAAAAGTATTAATTATTGGATACTAGCTTGATTGGTCGGTGATGATCTGTTTCTAAACTAAGCAAGTGTTTAGATCAGTGTTCTGTTGTTTACATGTCTTTTAAAAGATGATCATTTGTACTCAGAGCCTTCAACACCAGATGGAGCTCCACCTGCAACAAATGGTAAACTTCAGAAGAAAGCAGTGCCTACCATACTTTATGCCTCGTAAGTGTCAAATTTATATTATTTGAGACTTAATGAAGTCATAAGATGGTCAACATGTAATTCTGCTCATACCACCATTCAAAGTTTGACACTAATTTTAATGTGCCTTATTAAGTTTGATTAGGGAACTCAGAACTCTCATCTAATTCATCTTGCGCACCAGAATGACCAGGCTGTATTTGACGAGGGGAAACTCAGAAGTCTGCTACCAAAAATAACATTTGTTTTTTAATCTGATTTTTTTCCAGGAGAACKCATTCTCAACTCTCACAAGTTATTCGTGAATATCGGAAGACTGCTTACAGGGTCCCAATGGCTGTCTTGGTAGGTCTTACTGACTTGAAGTTTGTATTGAGAAGTAACATACACTATTTTGCTAATACATTCAATCGGCTGAATATGCTTTCCTTTATATTCATGCTGCAAAGCAATGTGTAAATTTTTTCATAGATTCATTCAATTCTGACATCTTGTTCATTTGTAGAAACACTTTATCCTCCCCATCACCACTTCATCCTTTTATTTTTACTTCTAAACACCTTAGTTTTCTCTTTTGACTTTTATTATCCCCTAAATACATTACCCCAATACCAAGCGTGGCCTAATACCATATGCATGTTCATRGGACAGAGTACATTGCTATTTTCTTCTCACTAATTCTCACATCTTTCAGGCATCAAGGAAGCATTATTGCACTAATGCTAGTGTTTGTAAAGGAGATAACCTAGATGAGGAATGGTGAAGTTTCTTATGCCCCATATTCTGTTTACTTCTATTCTTTTTTAATGATTACTTCCACTTACAAGTGATCACGTTAATTGTCTAGCAAGTTACTTCTTGAGAACAAAGAAGCTGGGTGTCCACAGTTCAAGTTAGTGATATTTCATACTTCAGCAATGTTGTGTTTTTTTTAAAAAATTTGAGTGTTCCCTTGAGCTCAGCGTGCTTTTACTTTGCAGCAATGTTCATAGAATCAAAAGTCATCCATCTATCCAGAAAGGTGGCTGTCATGAGGCTCATGATATTGAAGATCTTGTCAAGATTGGAAAATCAGTTACAGGTTCGTCCAACATGAACTTTTGTCTCTTTTTGTTTCTCTTGCAGCCTGTATTGTTTAGATGTCTCCTGGAGATTTTCCTTTGCAACATAAAACAATTATCATTCCATTTGCAGGTTGCTCATATTATGCAGCACGTTCATTGGCCGATGATGCAAATATTATCTTTTGCCCATATAGCTATATAATCAATCCAGTTATTCGAAGAGCAATGGAAATTGACATCAAGGGTGCTATCCTCATTCTTGATGAAGCTCAGTATGCCTCAGATATCTCTTTTCTTCTGTGTACTTGTATGTTTTTTGTCACTGAAATTATGGGCAGTCTAGTCAATTCTTGATAGGACTCTGAAGTCTGTTTGATCTTGGCAAAGACACTGATTCCGTGGAACAGTTTGCCTTCAATTTCAATTCTCTTGGGAGTTTTCTGTCAATAGAAAAGTTCAACCTTTTCTCTCTCTGTAGGGTGAAGGATTAATCAGTGTGATATGTTCAGATGTAGCCGTATTTTTACCATATTAGGATCCTCCTGTGTGACCTGATTCTGAAATTTGCTGGCTGAAAATATTACTTAATATTGTGGGAGTGCATGATTAAGAACTCAAGGCAAAACTTTATGTAGTTCTATATTGGTTCTGAATTTTTCATCAGCACAGTAATGTATGCTTATAAATATCCCCTTTAACAACTTCCTTGGTCTTTTGATGATATCAATTATGGAACTTGCCTTGTATATTTTCACTAGATAATCCCCGAGCATATGCTCGGTTTTCAAATAAAATATAAATTGCTCTAAACAAAATTAATGTGGAGTATTTGATATTTTTAAATTGTCATTATTTAAAAATAAGGTTTTATTTTGGCAAAAAATATTTTTTAAAATTATAATGAATTAATAAATATATAAAATTTTACTCAAAAATACATTTATTAACCTTCATTAAATGTCTTTTTACATTTTTTATGCAAAAATTATTAGTGTGTTTAGGAGGGAAAATTTTGGGAGGTGGGGATTGCTTTAGTAGTAGTATATAGATATATAGATATATAGATGATTAGGCCATTTTGTAATTATAGTGAAAAATGTAGTAATGTTCTTGTGGGACTCTATATGTGATTCTGTAAACAACCTGGGAGAACTACCTGTTCGGATGATCTCCCTAAGCTAAAGTCTTCTAGACAATAGAGGAATGATAAACTTTTGGGATTCCAAAGCAGTATATTTTTAATTTCACTTGTGCAGTTACATTTTATGAAATATCAAATGAATTTTGTTACTCGGTGAAACTTGACAGTAATATAGAGGACATGTCCCGTGAAGCTGCTAGTGTTGATATTGATGAAGATACTTTGCATAGTAAGTGGATCTCTTGCAGTATGTGCCTATATGGTTTGCTTTATGACCAATTGACCATGTGTTACTAATGCTTGCATACTTTATGAAAGAACTGCAGATGGAGCTAGGTCAACTCCGTGGAGGTGACCCAATGGTTTACGAGCCTCTGTATGAAATGGTGCAGGTGAGTGATTTGTTCTATGGCATATATGTCCATATTGTTGAATTGGCTCTTTTAGTTTTTAATGGCTGAGATTCCACAGGATGTCTTAAGCTGGATGGATCGTCGTAGAGGTGGTCTAGAAAAGCGTTCAATTCAGCACTACTTTTCATGGTGAGTTAATTGCTGTCTCTCTGTCCTGAGCTTTCAGGCTTTATTTGGTATTAAGTTGAAGACAGGTTGAAAAAGCGAAGACAAACTGGGTGCCATGATTCTTTCTTATTGGGTAGACATGTTGACTTCTGAAATTTGTGTTATTCTTACTTTCTGTTTTGGTAGTAATGTAGTATAATTCAACTGAGTGCTAACCATGCTGTGATGCTAATCAATTTTCACAACCCATTATCTTGCGCTGTATACAATAGTCTAATGTCCATACTTTTCTTTTCTTTTATTATTATTTAAAAAATAATAATTAATCTTGTTATTTCAATTGCAATAATCTYGTGTTTACATACGAAGTATATAGAAATGAGCTTTGATGAGTTTTAAGAACACGACCCCTGTTAGATAGGAATACCTACTTATATGAGAATAAATCCGAACCTTAAGATAATTTAGATCCAAGGGTTTAAAATTTTCCGAAAAACAATTAAAAATTAAATCTCTGTACTAATTCATTGCACGACATTTCATTTCATCTCATTCCACATTCCCTTTCTCTCTCCTCATCTTTCTCTCTCCACCTCTTCATTCTCCTACTGGTAACCACTTTTGATTTACCACATGTCTTCCTCATTTTGTAAGAAAAGAATACAATATAATTCAGAAAAAGTAGGCCACATAATCCATAGCATATTAACAACTCCTAAATGGCATAAGTATCTAGCTTTCCTCACCTACTAAGAAACTGAGAAGGGTTGGAAAGAGAAGCCTTTCATTTGCAAAGGAACCAATTGAGAATTAGCAAGGTTCTAGATATCAATGAGCCGCGCCAAAAAGTAACCTATTTTAGCTAAGCTTGATAAGTAATTAACTAATTATACAACCAAGCTTTTACCATTCTTGTTTGAGATCAACTTGATTCAATTTTTGTTGTTCGATCTCGCTTGAGCTCGTTTGTTTATATTTGAGCTTGATCAAATTTGAATGAGCCTATAAGTAAATAAGTTTCATTTGTGTTAATTGATTAAACAATCAAAACTACAAAAACAAACCTAAAATTTGCAAAAGTTTATCACAATAGCATTGAACCTAAAGTTTAATAGTACAATTGTTTAGGATATATAGCCAACATTGATAATATGTATTAAGAATCAGGTTTTAAATGAATATGAGTGAGTTATTCACGAGCTTGAATATTGAGCTTGAATATTAAGTTCCTTGAGCTAGGCTTATTTATTAACTTGAAAATTTTGTTCAGAATTGTTTATTAACTTCTTGAAAGAGCTTGACTTAGCTTGTTTGCAAGTTGTTCACAATTTTATGGGCTCATTTGTGACCCCTAGTCTATTAACTAATACTATAGCAAACACCATCTCCAAAATTTTCCCTCTCAAACACACTTTATTAATAATTGTATAAATAAATGTAAAAAAACATTTAATGAAGGTTATTAAATGTGGTTTTGAGTAAAATATTAGACAAAGTATTTTTATTAATACATATAACTATGAAAAATATTTTTTTCCGAAATTAAAACCTTATTGTAAAATAATTACAATTTAAAAATATCAAATTTTAATTTAGTTTAGAGCAATTTGTACTTTATTTAAAAACCAAGCATATGCTCGGGGATTATCTAGTTTTGTACTTCCTCCGTTTTTATATAAGTGCACCACTCTTGGTTTCGCGGACTCCTAGGCAATTCCTAGGTGTGTAGGTGGGGGCCAAAAAAGAGAAAAAAATGAATAAAGTAGGTGTATTGATGAATATTTTAATAAAATAGTGGTAGAAAAAATAGTATTTTAATTGTGGTCCCCACATAAAAGAGAAAAGAATTAGTTTTTTAATTGTGGTCCCCATTCCAAAAAAGGAAAGAAATAAGAGTGGTGCATTTATTGGGGAATTTCTGTTATTAGAAACTGGRGCACTTTTTAAAAAACGGAGGAAGTATAAACTTTACAACTACCAAACAAAAAATTTATGATTAATATAGTTACACATGCTCAACAAACACCTTTTGTTTTTCTTTTTTTGATTTTATTGAACATCTTTACAAAGTACATCTGTTAGTTAATGCTCACTAATCTATCTTTGGAGATTTTTCACTCCAATCCAAATTTCCTTATAAAAACTCAAATTTGAATCGTGGAACTTTGTAACGAACTCATTACAACCGAGTAAAATGTGAAGTAACAAGCTAATTATCTGGATTGAAGGGCAAGATTTGTCAATTGCAAAATGAAATATCACCATTTCATTTGGAGAACATCCGAGAGAATCTCAACTCTCCCAAATGACAAAATAATATGCCTTTTTACACTAACATCAAAAGCATATAACCATCAACAATCCCAAGGACAATTCACCAACTTGGTTAATGTGGGGCTCAAAAGTTGTGATTAGGTACATAAATGTCTTGTTTTGTCGTGCTTTTATCATGATGCTATTTCGTGAAAGATGTGAAGCGCGTATAGTAGTAGCCTTTCATGATAGCAAAGATAATAGTTATAATTAGTTCATGGCTGTGTTGTCACTGGCTGATTGTCTTATTTGCCTATATGCAACTTAGCTACWATTAAGTTCTATTGTTGCTCGGAACATATTTTGGGACACATAACCTTATCATCTTGGAACATGAAGAAAAACTTCTTTCTGACTTTACTGGAATAGTAATGATGAACTTTTAATCTTATGAAGTGAAAATGGCTTTGCCTTTAAATTTCTTTCGAATATATTCAAATGCAGTTGGTCTGGAGGTAAGGCGTTAAAGGAGCTCCAAGAAGCAAACATTTCCCAACAATGCTTCCCAATCTTGCGAGATTGTGCTGTTAAGGTATATATGTATAAGGATAGTTCAATTGTGCTGGAGATCATAATTACTGCTGTGCTGATGTACTCATTTCTCTTCTTAAGGCAATTAAATTTGCTTCAGACACTGGGTCAGGGTTACCTCATTTAAGTGGCATGTCAGCAATAACATTGGAAGGTACATACTTTTTGTGGAGTGTTTCTATTTCTGTTCTTGAGTACTGATAACCTTTTAACATGTATTTTGTTATTGTTGCAGGTCTTTTCAGTTCTCTTAGCTATTTTTTCCAAGGTGATGGGCTTCACYTTAATGATTACCAACTTGTTGTTCAAAGCCTCATGAAAAAAGACACTGGTGAGGTTTCATGATGTTACTTAGTAATCATGCAATGCCATTTGCATGTCTTGATTTGCATCTCAATACCCGTGGTTGACTGTACAACAGTGACATGCTGATTTTCTTTATACCTCTAGGTATTTAAACTTTAAAGACCAATCTTAGTTGTAGGATTTACCTGAGACAAATGATATTGGAAGCATATCTTGTATATAAATTCAATGGCCAGCAACCAATTTTCACTGATATGTTGCTGGAAAGGTTAGAAACATATGAACCTAACCTTTAGCTAGTCTTCTGWGAGTAGCTGTGGGACTGTGGGGTTCAGCTTTTCCGAGTTTTTGTAAATCTACAATATTCAGTCAGGAATYTTTTGTAAAGATGATTTGTACTTTTGTGAGATAATAATATAAGATGATATCCACTTCTTTCATCACATCTATTTCTCCTTTCTTACATTCTTAACAATTACCTTCTTTGTCTACAGCCTTTAACTATTTAATCAAACTAATATCTTATTGCTTTGTTGCTTGCACTTTTCAGGTAGCTGGGTACTTACTTTCAGTCTGTGGTGCATGAACCCAGCTGTTGTATTCAGAGATGTTGCCAATCTTTCATTGTCAGTAATTCTGACGTCTGGGTACGTTTATTGCTAAATTGCTGTTTAATGTTTATTACGGAAGTCTGAAGATCCAGAACTTGTAATGGTTGTAAGATATGTAGTCTTTTCTCAGCCTTATCATATTTGTTTCTGGTAATATCAGGACTCTTTCACCAATGAATTCATTTTCATCTGAACTCGGGATCCCATTTAGCACTCTCTTGGAGGCTCCACATGTAATTGACGTTAAATCTCAGGTATGTTATGTGGGCATCATTTTTAATTTCATGTTTTTTTTTGTTCACTATCTCTTGACTTGTGTTGGTACTATTCTTCATTTTCCACAGGTTTGGACTTCGATAATTTCTACTGGTCCAGATAATTATCCCTTGAATGCAAGCTACAAGACAGCTGATGGACATGACTTTCAGGTGTTTACATATTTAAGAACTTTGTTCCCCCTCTTTCACAGCTAAGGACCTCTAGATCAAYTTATATTAAAATTTTCCTGTTGTAAACTCTTTTGAAGGATTCTGTTGGTAAAACCCTAGAGGAGCTTTTCAAGGTAGTACCTGGTGGCTCATTAGTGTTCTTCCCAAGCTATAAGCTAATGGAAAAGCTTTGTGAAAGGTGGAAGAAAACAGGCCGGTGGTCTGATCTGAATGCAAGGAAACCTGTCTTTGTTGGTAATTAACTGTCCTTTGCAAGTTGCAACATTGAAGGTTCACTATTGTGTTTCTGTCTGTATCTACATCATCTATTAGGATGAACTTTTGCTCTCATCTTGRTGTGGATTTATAGAAATTTGGAGGAAGTATATATGTAAAGTTTTTGTTAAGCAACATCATGTTTGCAAATGAATAACTAATATCTATTATATGCAGAGCCTAGAGGAGGAAGCCAGGAAGATTTCGATGCAGTTTTGAAAGGTTATTACAGTGCAATTCAAGGCAAAAAGTCAGTTCCTAAAAAAAAGAGAAAGTCTAAGAAAATAAATTCCCACGATTATACTACAGCTAATTCAACTGGGGATTGTCAGGAGGGGGCCGCCTTTCTTGCAGTTTGCCGAGGAAAGGTTTGCTGCTATTCCTATATTTGTGTGTGTGTGTGTGTGTGTGTGTGTGTGTGAAATACTACTTTTTGCAGAACAAAAAATTTGGGATTGAATTTTGGGATTTTTAATTTTCAGAATTGAAATCAAAATATCAAATCCATAATCCCAAACACTACCTTATTGTAATATAAGCACCTTGAAGGATCTATTAATAGGGTTGGTGCCTGAAGCAAAGGCCTGGTTCTTAGTCTCTACTTTTCACCAGCAAGGCACATCTTACTTGAAAACCCATCACCATGCTACTAAGGATCGTGTTGCAAATGTATCCTATGCCCCAAAAGGTCATAGCATGCACAACTTTACTTCCGCTTTGAAGCTGTTTTTGTGAGTGCGTAATATAATATTTGACAAAATTAAAGAATTAGATGAGTAACTGAAGCAATAGAATGAATAGAGGGACAGAAGGACCTTTGAACAATCCCATGTGTTCTCTTGGAAGTTTTTCATATCTATCTATTTATTTATTTTTTTTAAAAAATATTTTCTATAATGGTTATAGCTTAATTGATTTGTTCTTTAGAAAATTTGGGCACTTAAAGATAATCAACTTTTCTAAATCATATTTTCAATGAAGTTCTAGCATCCTACCAAACAAGACTAAATTAGATGACTAATTAGTCATTACATTCTATACAGTTCTCAGTTCATACGATCTAGCAGGTGATTGCTGAATTTTAAGGATTTATTAAAACAACCTTTGTTTAGACTTTAGATGAATGGGTAATTGGTAAATGGTAATGCTGTGCATGTTTGATTCTTTGACCCTCCATATTCTGCACTGGGCTGAAACCTCGTTAAAGGGAGTGATACGATGTTGATTGCACATATCTCTCAGAGACAGCATGTTTTCTTTTCTTGGTGGGCAGCTGATTTAAAATTGTTCGTGGCTGCTGTCAATGTGCACAGGTGTCAGAGGGTATTGACTTTTCAGATGAAAATGCTCGTCTTGTTGTATCCTTTTTGGACTAGTGATATTTTATAATTTGTATCACACATTCAACGCATAMTATTTTTCAATTAGCTCATTGAGATTACATTGAACCAGCTTTATTGTTCTTTTTTTGCTGGATTTTGTCGTGTTGTAGTTTCTTAACTGTTTCAGATAATTATTGGTATTCCCTTTCCAAACATGTAAGATTTTTTTCAGCTTTTGCTGTCTTTACCAATTGGGAATTCTGATAGTACATTAGAATGACAACATTTATGAACTGTTTGCAGAAATGATATCCAAGTTGCAGAAAAAAAGAAATATAACGATACATATAAACACTCTAAGAATCTTCTGAGTGGGAGTGACTGGTACTGCCACCAAGCCTTCCGAGCATTAAATCAGGCTGCAGGTATGCTGGGTTTTCTTGAAAGTAAGCTATGTTTTTATCTATGAATGCTATCATCATTGTGATGGTCCCGTAGCTAATGAAGGCTGTGATAATCCCTACTGCGGCTATGCCACTAAACCTTCCAGATGTTTCATCGATAGGTCCAGTCCTAAGCTGTTTATATGGGTTTGTGATTATAGTTACCTACATTGTTCTTTTCATCTAGAAAAGGTTTGAATTACATCGACTATCAATACATCCAGTATAACTACTCCCTCCATCCTTAATTAATTGGTCAAATTTTTATTTAATCCACCTCAAATTAACAGGTTACCTTTTATTTCCTCCGCTTCTCTTTCTTKATTTTAGAATTTAGATACTTGCATCATATAGGTTGGGCACGGTATTTTAGAAGCTAATGTAAAGAGGAGAGAGATAAAGTTAATTCATTGTCATTTGTAGATATGATGTTTGTAATACAAAGTATGAAACTTCCCAAATGGGAATTGATGGGAGGAAGTGTATGCTTAGTAACTCTAAACTTCTCTAATTTCCCATGTCAACCCCTAATAGCCTCAATGATGCCGTTGACCTAGTATTCCACTCTCTGAAGATGAAAGACTTTGGGAACATGATCTAAATGTCATTGTGATGATGTAAACATTTAGACATGAAAGGGTGATAATGTTATCTTAAGTTCTTAACTCAAATTTTATTAAGGCTGAGATTTGTAATGTGTATTAGACTTTTAGATGATTTTTTAATTTTTTTTCACATCTTCATTACTGTTGGCAACTCTACAATCTACACAATCTTAGTCCCAACTTTGATTTCCACAATGGATTATCGGAGTCAGATAAAAATATGTATGTTAGTTATATCCTTGCAAATATAATTAATTGAAAAATTGTAAAAAACTCAAAAAAAAAAATAAAAAATAAAAAATTAAGTAGAAGTTAGAACTATCCTCGGATTGTCTAATGATACCCAATTTTGAACCTCTCAATATAGACAAGTAGACAACCAAGGATAAAAACCTGTTTTATTTWTTATTTATTATTTTTTTTTTAAAAAAAACCCGAATTAAGTGGATGAGAACTTGAGAAGTAGGTGGTGGGTAGAGCAATTGGTCGTTAGGGTTGGGTTGGGTAGYGCAATTATTTCGTGAACGTTTTTGTGTTGACCGATAGGTCTGAAGATACAAGTCAGAAACAAAGTTATGCTCATATAATGTGCTTGACTTTTAATTGACTAATTGAGTACTGGCTCTTCTTGCTTGTATTACATTGGATTAGACTTGCTTGTTGGRGATGTTATTATAAAATGTTTCCTATTTGATTTTCCCAATGACAGGGAGATGTATTCGCCACAGACATGATTACGGGGCCATCATTTTCTTAGGTAATCCTACTCTTCTTCCATCAGTAGTAGCGTATTATGCTACCGCATCTTTAGGGTTGGGTTTCCTGACTAGGAATGTTGTTAAAAAATTGTTTGAGAATGCACYGTCAGGCTTGGAGATGGATGATGATACTCTACCATGCTTCTTGCGAACTCCATGAATTGGCATGGTGGCRAGTGGCCACTGGTCAATATATGAGGCTTATTGACACTGTTTGTGAGGATTTGGAATTCCTTATTCTTTAATGCTTCAAAAAAAGAGTTTCTGCACAATTTTGATGCAATAGATAAATTTATTTTCAAAATTCATGCAATTGGACCCATATCGGTTTCTTCCCATCAATCAATCAGTCAAAGCTTTAATCCTATAAATGAGGTCAGCTATATGAAACAAAAGTGATCATTCCGTGATCATTAGTTTCTTCCAAGAGTTCAAAATTTGTGTTGGCAATGGCAATGACTTGCAAACTTACTACACCGTACATAATTAGTTTCTCGATGTACACTGTTGCCTCTACATTACTGTAAGCAAGAGTATCTCCTTTTTTTTTTTTAAAAAAAAAATCTTTTTTTAAAAAAAAAAAATTCTTTTTAAAATTCTTCCTCCAATTTTTTTGACTTGCGCCATTTCCCATTTTTAGAAGTCGCAAATTACTCACACCATTTTCTTTTCTGACAAGGTTCTCTCTATGTCTCTCCTAACACGTGGATCCTTTTTTTCTTCTCTCTATCTCTTRTAAGATTCATGTCCAATCTCAATGGTCCTAAAAATGGAGGAAGTATCTACTTCTCCAATTCAACTTTTCACGATGAAAACTGAAGACTAGGTCTTCTTCAAAATCATTTACTGTTCTATACTCCGTATTAATTTATTGATACAGTTTTAAACTTCCTGCGTTTAAAAGTTTATCTTCGAAATTAGTCTTGACATAGTTCTCATCTTTTACTACTGTTTGTTTTTTGTTAGTTCCTTTCTTAGCATGTTTTGGTATTAATATATTCTAGCTATGATTTTGACTAAGGTTCTTCTCTTACTCCCTCACAGATGAACGATTTCGTGAGGATAGAAATACAGTTTACATTTCAAAGTGGCTAAGGAAAACAATCAGAACATATGAGAACTTTGAGACATCAGTTGAGGGGTTGAGATCGTTCTTCTGTGACATCAAGGTCTAATAAGGAGCTTCATCTTTAGTTTTGTTTCTCTTATGTCACATGTATGTTGCCCCTATTTGTCATTTTTTGAAGGTTTTGTTTCTTTGATTTTTTTTCTTTCTCAGGAGAAGGTGGGCAACTCTTGTAAGCTTCAAGATCCTATTACTGATATTTCCCCTGAAAATTTTGTTGAAAGAGCTATGAAATGGAAAAATCAGAAAGTGACACAATCACAATTCGGTGAAGAGAGATCGGTTTCTGGCAGCATGGTGATGCCATCTATTGGGCTTTCTCATTGTCTATCACGTAAACTTTATGGTAGCTCTGGTTATTTGACAGTAAAATCTCAAAGCAACCAGGGAACACAGGAATCTTTACTGGTCAATGATGAATATGTTGACAACCAGAAAGAGACTAATGCAGATTGCCATAGTGGGGAGGATTTAAGGTGACTTTTTCATCCTCTATATTCTTCTACTAGGCTCTGTTCCCTTTCTCCTTCTGAATCCAATTAACTAGCGGAAAAGATCCAATAAGTTCAGATAAGTTGAATTCAGGTGAAGAAAATACAATTGTAGCGATAACTTAAGCATTAGAAAATCTTATTTTCTATGGAATCTTAATCAGGAAGGCTTAAAACTGACATTTTCTTGAACCAAAACTTTCTTTTTATGAGTATTAATTATTTTCCAATCTTTATTCAATGGTTATCGAAATTTCAAAATATGGAGTCAATGGCTATATTCTTTTCAACTTATTTTGAGTACTTAWTGAATAATATGAGTTCARATAAATTCAGATAAGTATCAATAAGTATACCTATTARTTTTCCCTTTCACAAAATAAGTATCAATAAGTTCAAATAAGTTAAGATAAGTTCAGATAACTACAAATAAGTTGAAAAAAACGTACCCAATATATATTCTTCCGTTTCAAAATAGTGGCTACACTTTTATTGGGAACGGACTCCTAGGAGAGAAATTGGTAGGATGATTAAATGGGCAGAAGGGTATGTGATTAATTGATATTAATGATTTAATTAATGATTAATGAGGAAAGAGGCCACTACTAACCCACCAACACAGATCACCACCAAACACRGCCGACCATCACCCAACAACCAAGCAACCACCATAGAACACCAAWTGATCATCCACCACCATCATTGAATCGCCACTCACCACCCATCCCCCAACAACACCACCATTGATTTGCCACTTGTCACTCACCATTGAACACCAAACCAACACTCCCATAAGGCACAACACCCACGCACCAACACCACCAACAATTACACACCCAAGCCACCAACACCCAATCAATCACCACCAACCGAACACAAAAAAACCAATTGAAAATGAAATAAAAAATTGAAAGAAAAGGAGATCAACTTTGCAATGTTAAATTCGAAGGATGAAGGGAAGAAATGCGGCGGCGCGACTTCCTTTTCTGTAGATCGAGACAGGTGGTGCAACACAGTCTAGGTAGTTCACAAGGTGTCTGGGTGATTTGCAATGTGTGTGTGTGGTGTTCGCGTGATGTGTGCAGTGGTCTCTGCAATGTTTGTGGGTCCATGCCTGGTAGTGGTTGCGGTGGTCCAGACCTTGGTGTATCAAGGCTAGTCAAGCTGTTGATGGTTGAGGCTAGGCGTATTGAACACCAAAGTGGATTGATTTCATTAAGTTTAGGGTTTTTTCTAAGGTGTGTCCTTGATTTCTTCAGTTTCTAAGCTGTCCCCTGTTTTTTTAGAAATTCTAAGTTGTGTCCTCTAATTTCTCCAAATTTAAGTTGTACCCATGGAAAGTGGTTTACTCAGTTAAGGAAGATTTTTTTATAGCACTTCACTAAGCCCATACTTGGACTTAGCACTAGAGTTATGACCTTAGTTCACAAGCCACAATTGTTATCATCAGATTTAAGCTGTGGGTTGCTTAAAATTAAGTAATAATGAAGAAGCATGTTGCTTATTATGTTAAGAAACGGTGTTTCTCAAGGTTATTGCGCATATTGTTGACATAATTTCCTTTGTTTCAGATGCTGTGAAACTCCACGTGCTACTAATTTTGAAGAATGGCCAGATTTTTCTGTCGTGAGGGAGACCTCTATGGCCTGGTAACAAAGTATGGCTAGTCCTGAAGCATCTATGGCTGATAATTCTCATTCCACCATAATCCAGGCGTCTATTGATCACGATCAAGCAAATCACATGTCCTTGACATATTCAGCTCAATCTCCTTCGAAAGTGACATGTGCTGAAGTCACTCCAGAAAGGATTGGCAGAGAATGTAACGCAGGATATATACAGGAAATCGAGTCATCTGCAAATTTGAGTGTAAATTCTCATGTCCAAAAWAAGAGGATGTCACTGAAGTCACAGCAGATGAACTCYATTCAGATGATGAAGTTTGATTCGGCAACTGCAGAAAACACTCAAGATTTGAAAATGATGGATTATTCAGTGCTAAATGACAGTTCACATCAAAGAACCAAATATCATTCTTCGGTCAATTTCACGGCATSTGAATTCACGCCAATTGTTCAGCCTTCAGTTGCAACGAAGGGTGATTCATTTTCCATGTGTGCTGGTCTCTCTCTGGATGAACAATTTCAAATTTTTTGCTCACTCTGCGGAAACCCATTAGGTCTTTCGGAAAATAACTTCTATGTCCCTTGTTTATCCAAATACTTGTCAAAAAATATTTTGATTGGACTTTCTAAAGGAAATTGGCAACAAGGTCTGCAGACTTCACCATCTCCAGTGCTAGTTCTGATAGTAGATATTTCATCAATTGATCAGCGACTTTATAATAGAAATGACCAAAAGATTTCAGGACAGGGTATATGGTGCCAAGAAGATGGATGTGTATACAATTCAATCTTTTGCCCTTTCTGCATTTCTCCTAACCAGTGTTTAGGGGTGCAGATTATGGCTGCTGACGCGTCAAACATTCACTTTATTAGTAAGGTAAGGGGTTATTTACAGGTATTTGCTTAGGATTTAAATACTTGTCAAAAATATTGCATCCTGTCTTATTTTTAAGTAGTTTTTTTTTATGATATTTTAGTGTGGTCACTTAAGGTGACTTGAGTTCTGGCTAACCTCAGTTCTTTGGAGGCCAGCAGGCTACCATTGGTGGATGACTGGACATTGATCTTTGCTCCTTTATATCTCCATGCATGTCTGACTTTGCCAAAAATGTCTCTATATTTACAAATTTTTTAGGAAATTATATGTTAATATTAGTAAATTAAGATTATCAACCTCTGTTTCTCGTCCTTCCTTTCTCTGAACTACCTCGCCTTTTCTTTTTAGTGGAAGGAGGCAAGTGTGGCTCTAGTTTCTTCTTTGCTATCCTATTAAGTCAACATCTTGTTCATTTGTGCAGATACTCTTTTTCAAAGATCGTTTGGCGTTTAAGACTTACCTCGGATCAGAAAGCAAGGTATCTCACTGAAAGCTCTTAATAGTTTTTGGATAGAGCCATACTGTAAGCAGAAACACAATGAGCTTAGGCAAAGCGTTGGTGTATAAGCTCATATGAGAGCAAGATGTATTTCAAATCGGTAGTTATATTTCGAGATTTGTTGATTTTTGGTTTCCATGAACTTGAGTCTTCTATTGTTTTCCAAAACTGTGCTAGCAACTAAGAAAAAAACAACTAAAAATAGAGCTAAGAGGTTTAGCTGAAATCTTACTCGTGTCATCTCTATCAAAGAAGAGAACAACTAATTTTCCTCAATGTTTTTGTAGGAGTCTGGGATTTCTAACAAATCGTGCACTGGCAAGATAACTGATATAAACTCAATCACAAAATATGCATATCAACCACAGCAGCAGCATAGTCCAGGTGGCTGGAGAACGACAAAAGCAAAGGTATGAAATGCATTTCCAACATTAGTTGCTTAACGTTTTCCTCTTATGACTGTCTAAACTTGTTCTAACAATCTTGCAGTCAAGACCACTGAAGAGGAGCCCTATGTCTCAGGTGTAACTGTGTAAGTGTGTATCCCTGACTACTGCCGCGTGAACTACTGGAACAGACAGTCAGACACTGTACAGCGAAAGTGTCACAATGACATTTACAATTTTGATAGGAAATGGTACAGTTTTGCAAGTCATGGGTAAAAACTTGTATAGCTCAGGCGATTRGTGGTTGACTTAATTTATCCTTTAGCAGAGGATTGGGTGTGGCTTGAAGATGTAAAGTCAAACGTTGCYCAGCATTTTGCTTGTTGAGAAGAAAACACCTGAGCAATTCATGATTTGTTTGGATAGGGAGGCGAGTGAGACGGGGTGGGAAGAAAGTGATAGGGAGAACTGAGGGCGAATGCCGGAAAYTGGATTGATTCCCCTTCCTGTATGTATAAATGGATTCATTCCCCTCCCTGAGTGCTCATCCATTTTTAGAAATGTAAAGTCTTAGGTAATGCTGTAATTGAATCTAGAATGGTTCTTTTGTATATTAACGCTACTATTAAGAATTTATAATGCTTAAAGCTATTTTTAAATTTTTTTTGCCCTAGACACCTCAATCTTTTAATTTCATTAGTTGCTCACTATCATAGTTGGGAATTATTTGTTTTAGAAAAGAGTTTATTATTCTCTTATATATGAAGTATAAAGGAAGGGAGGAGGTGATGGTGTTCACATGACGTCATTATTTTACCCGTAATTCCAATAATTTGAAGTTTGCATATTATTGTTAAAATTTTGGCTTTACCTTTCAAGTGAATAAAGAGTGAAGGAATGCATGAATTGAAGAGAAAGATAAAGAAAATTAATAATTATAAGTCAAAAGAAAGAAAATTAACAATTATAAGTCAAAAGAAAATGAAACATTTGTTGCTTTTAATAGAAAGAAATACACTGACAA
>SNQN01005804.1:24977-42287 GCA_008642245.1 Bassia scoparia
GTCATTCGCTATCTGTAATATAAATATCGAAACATAATGGAAACTACACGCGAATAATGTTTCATTAGTCCATATTGTTGAATCAATGAATGGCCACGAGTTTTCTGTCGTTGAGGTGTTATGCACAGGTCTGGAAAAGCCTCTAACAAATGTGAAAGCGATTGTGTGGATCGAAAAATTGAAAATTTACGAAAAGGTCGATCCTCACCTTTCGATGCTAAAAGTGTCTTTCTGTTGTGGTTTCTACAAGATAATGAGCACATAATAGTGCGACTATATGTTGGCCCTAGACTGCGCAACTTGGGTAATTCTTCAGATTCACGTCGTGCGCCTATAGGATAAAGGTCCAGGAGCATTGATTATACATCCATTTGTGGTCTTAACGCTTCTACAAATTCATATGAAATTTTCCACTATGTTAATCACGCATGCCAGGTATTAATCTACTTGCACAAGATAGACTATTTTTTAGATTCATACAACGAAATCCAATTACCGCAAAATCACAGTGTCCTTGGACTATTCAGGGTCTCAATTCTCTCTTGTTTTTACACGAATATCCTCTATGTCTATACTCCCTACATGCTTATTAAACTTCCAAAGTATAAAGGCTCACCTACTGTGGTGGTGCGATCTTTAGAGTACTAGCGCAGAAAGGTTTATGACGTTTCTTTTCTACGACATAGTTTGTATTTTAAGTACTCACGGAGGGAAGTAATACGTAAATATAGAACTTTTTTGGTGACGCACGTCCAGGAACTCTTAATTTTGATATAGTCAAAATCTAATCATTGTGTGGTTAAAATAGATAGCTTATCATTAAAATAAGATGACAAGAAAGACGCTCACAAGACTGCCAATAATTATGTATGTGTACGGATAGATTATCTCCTCATAGGGATCCAAAAATAAAGAGGATGTCACGCTCCATTTCATTACCGAGAGAGTCATCTAGCCAGAATGACCAAACCTACATAATATCATCAGAAGATAGAATAAGAAAAACCATCAGCACAATCTTCATTGAAGCTTTTTTTCGTTGTTGTGGGCACAAGCGGGACATGATAAACATAACCTGTTTATTGGGACAGTGTTGGGATAAAAAATGACTCTAATGCAATATAACTTGGACGTCTATGCTTTTTTTAATTATTATTTTTTTACCCCTAAAGTTATAAAAATACAAACATAGCGAACATCGTATAGCTATGCAGAGTAAAACAATCAGATAACAAATCGATAGATATAGGATTCGAATAGAACATTAGTAAAATGGAAGTATATTATCTAATCACCCTCATTGCTCCAAACAATGCAACAGTTCCAGATTGTCTGATGATGATGATGACCTAAAGAGATTATGTCAGTCATTTGGTTTAGAATTTCTCATTAGAAATTCCGGGAAATATTAACTGTAACAACTCCGCGCCCCTGGACCCAATGAACTGAATGAACTGATTTCAAACTGATAACTGAATAATTCACCTGTTAGGAAACTATACATGGAAATCTGAATTCTTGCAACTGAACTGAACTATTCAATTCGAACGAGATATTGAACCTAAAACTTCTGACATGAATTGAACTGAAACAAACGAAAATCTGACGCAACTGAATTAAACAAACGAAACTGAACTGCAACAACTGAAACTGAATTAATTCCTTTAAATTGAAAAGGTTGATCATATTAATTTGAATTGATATTCATTGAACTTACATTTAATTGAATTGGGATTGAACCTGATATGAAACTTCACTAATAACCAAAAATTTTTCTTTAAATTTTTAGGCCCTAAATTTGTTAATAAGCCTTAAACCAATTTACATCTTAACTTACAGTCTCTTAAATATTTATTGTTCGTTTAATTTGTGGAGCTTGAAATATAATATTAAAGTTTGGAAGAACAAAGTTTTATTTGTCATTTTTATGGCTTAATTTAAGTTTACAATCTCTTCATTATTTAAATTTTTTTAATTAATTATTAAATTAAATAATTTGATAATTAGATAATTCAATATTAAATAACATTATTACAGTATTGCTAATAATTAACTACTGAAACAAACAACCATATGCGCGAAAGCCAAATATTCAAAGATTTTCTGCACTTGTATTGCTGGTAAGCTTCCCCATTTGAACTTGTGAAGTACTGACAATATGGAATGAATATTCGAATTATTTTTATCATAAAACTTCTTCTCTTTCACTCTCTGCTCACTCCATTCTGCGTGGGGCAATTTAGAATTTTATCCCTGTGGGATTAGGATTCTTTCACTACCTCTTTTTTCTCTCTGTGTACATAACTATTTATCCATTCTCGATTTTCTTTATTTTCTCTTTAGATAATAAGGTTTCCACTTGATTCTACTAATTCATCACTTTCTTGTTATAAATTAAATTCGAATGAAATTTTTGAATTGAGTTGTGTGTGTAGCGCATATTAATAATGGGTAATTTTGGAAGCAACATATAGTTGATCTGCCTACAATTTTTTCACACATAATTCCCGAAATATGCAAACTAACTAGAATAATTATGTACTGTTGTTCTGTAGATGTCATAATGTCATGTGTTTTTGGTTTCTAATTGATTCTCTAATATTGACATTGAACATGTTTCAAATGAGATTAGTTCTTATACTATTTATAATTAACTGTGTGTAACACCAACATTTTGTTATTGAGTAGTATTATCATGATTTAACGATATATAATATCGAAACTGAGTTAATCATGGATCTCTGGCAATGAATAAGAAATTATACTATGGATGTGCGATTATATTACTAAATAAAACTATTTGGTTTCAACTTCATCAATTATGATTTGTGAATCATGCTCATTTGCTGCCTGATTTCCTTGGACGTGCGCATTTGGATATCTTGGTATATTCCAACATTCGCATAGACGATAATCGATTGGTTCTACGGAAACTGAAATTAGGAGGTTGAAATATAGATATGCATTGTTATTCGATTAAATAGAGATGACACTGAAATATGATTATTAGTATGGAACACCCTCAAAAAAACCCCCAAAAAAAAAAACTGAATAAAACTTTATACATATACGATTTATGTATATTTGGTTTCAAAACGAACTAATGTTAAAAAGAAAAAGCGAAAATAAATTATCAAATGAGTCAAACTACTATGGGTTCAAATTAAACTAATTTGAAATGAACTGTCTAAGTTCAATTGAAACTAACAGTGACAATTACAGGTTCATACTGAAGATAAACGGAAATTAAAGACGTTTTAAAAAAAATGGACTTTACCAATATCGAACTGAATAATTTTAATTGTTTTTAAGTTTTAGGCTGAACTGAACTAGATTGTATCACATTAACGGGGTAAATTTATACATGAAACTGGAGATTGTAAACTGAATCTGTATAATGATTTAACTGCTAAGAGAACTCGACATAATATCAAGATACTACAATTTTGTCCAAAGCTTCAAAAAAGTATGAAGCCATCGAACTGATAATTCGTTTAGTGAATTTTTGTTTGAAGGTATATGCAAGTAAGTGTGCTGTTTTATTTTTATGATATTTTAGTTTGTGGTCACTTAAGGTGGACTTGAGTTCTGCTCCTGGCTAACCTCATTGGTTATGAAATCGTTGATTATTTCGGGAGTGAAATAAGACTGGGATATTCTCAACATGCCACTGTAAAGACTGAACTTCTAAAAATGAACTCGTACTGAAATTTTTAACTGAACTAAAGATATTGGAAGCTAATATTTGAGAGACTTGTATAATGAATAAACACTTGAAAGGGAGAACATACGAGAAATTACCGTCTTTGATAAACTGAAATTTATACTGGTCTTCCTACATATAAACATGAAATATTTCCGAATTAACTGAACTGAGAGTAACTAAAACTGCGAGACTAACTGAAACTGGATAACTGAAACCGAAATTAAACTGAATTGTAAGCAACTGAACCAAAATAAATTGAATCTTGAACTTAACGAACTGCGCAATGCAACTGAATTACACAAATACGTATACCTGGAGAATAACCACTTGAAACTGAAATAAATTGAAAGTAACTGAAATTAGAGATTCGACACATTGAAAATATAAACTTGAGATATCTCTAAAAAAATAGATAATTAAATAAACAAATTTTTTGAATAACTTAATAAACTTAATTTCAACGTAGGCCGAAATTTTGCATATATGAATTAACTTATATCTATGTGTGAGACAAATTAGAATTTACACCATTCACATATTTTTTAAAAAATAAGCTATCTCTCAAACATATTATTATAAAAGTACAACATTAGTAAATCACTACCTATATTGATTGGATAATCATACATGCGCGAGGAAAAGACATAGTTCTCCGCACCGGAGTATTTCTTCAGGTCATCCGACGTGTGGGGTCCTCCCATTCCCTTCTTCTGTTTTTCCTCTTAGAAACCGTCGATCATTTTCAATGCATTTTTTGATTGATTACCCCTTCTCCTAAAAACTTGAAAATCAATATCTTGCTTTTCTCTCAATTTTCTTGGTTCAATTTGTCCTTCAAAAAAATTCTCAGGTCAATCTGATGTGGGCAACGAAATCCCGCCCACCTCGTGTCCGCTCTTTCAATTACTATTTATATAGTGGGGTGGAGGAGGCAGTGTGGCTCTAGTTCAAAATCGTATCTCCATCTGCTGTGTGCAAACTACTGCAGGACATCAACATCCGTTTTTAATTAATTCGTCTTGTTCATCGAACCAATATGAGTCGCGAGATAGCACGGCAGTAATATCTCAGAACATTATGCTAACACCTTTAAGAGCCAGTAGAAAGTAACGCTCAGTTTAAGAAGACACTTGATGAAACGACACAGTGTCACCCATCCAAGTGGTTTTCTTGGTTTTTGTAGCGGAATTTGCCAGTAAGTCAAATAAGGTATCTCACCCGAAATAAGACAGAGGAATACTTCAACACATAGTCATTGGGATGAGCCATACTGTAAGCAGCAAACCTGAGCTTAGGCTTTTTCATAGCATTTTATTGCCCTAAAACAAAGCGCTAACATAGTTTGTAAGTAAAACTCTCAGTCTTCATCTATTTGTATGCATGCCTCAACGATGTGACTTGCATCCATAACTTCTTGTGTTTACACGTTATTAAAACTTTCCATACTTTTAGCATTGAACATTTTCGTATATGGATGGGATTTTTAAGTGTTTTCCTTGACGACATTATGAATGATTTCTCTCTCTCTTTGTGGCAGTGTTGTGGTCTCCAAGCCCAAAACATGTTCGAGACGGTTATTTTGCTGAGTAAAACAAAAAGACCAAGGTAAAGTACATAAAGGGAAGCCGAGGCAATACATAGTAGCAGCGGTGCAATAGAAGGAGTGTTTAAGGCTCTCCCGAGGTACGCATTATCGACGAGATAGCCTATCACTGTCCCTCTCTCGTATCACCCATGCAAGCTGCAGGAAAATATTTGATGAAAGCGTAGGAACGAAACCAGACACTTCATACTTTTACATCTCCTCTCGCTTACAATGTTTTATGCATTATGCGGCGTCGTCTTGGGGATGTCGTAGGGGACTTATCAGAATACTTGAGGCTTACCAGGAAGATGACGCTAGTCCGCACCGTACGTAGGGACGACTAACAGACCTCCTTCCTATAATGATCAAGTAAGAAGGAGAGTAACCAAACCCAACGGCGAGACTAACCGCGAACATACAATATTCCGAGCATAATTTCACACGGTTGGCCTGGAGGGCACACACAACACTTGACCTGTCGCTCCAGACTTGGAATAGTAGGTATGTTTTCCATGATACTCTTAAGAATGAAATTTCCCAGGGGGTGGATCGAGATATGGACTCGTTTCCAGCGCAACAGGAAGAAATTGAAGAATGACTTGAGCGCTCTCCAAGCGGAGAATGCCCGCTATGAGCAAGCTCGGCAGGACAAGTACAAGTCTAAGGTGGACTGCGCAGATGGAAGCTCCTGGCCTGAAGTCACCAAGCAGGATGGAAGTAAACAGACCACTAACCACCGTAGCATAGGTTCCTGAAGCACATCCGGAGCCATAATGTTAACAATACAACGCCTCTAGGTAGGCTTCAAATTTGTTTCCAATGACACACATTCCTTTGGAACGTAGATAATATGGCGCCAGGCCAGGAGATACCCTCTTGTATGACGGCACTACCTCAAGCCGTTGCCCAACACAACAAACAACTTCCACCAAGACGCAATACGTTTTTTGTCCAAGGGGTGGCCATTTAGGTTTGATGAAGCTAGGGGAAAAACGACGTTCTATCTCAGTGAAGAGCTAGAGGACGTCAGAAATCTTATGAGAAGAGGAGCAAGACCCCAACATCTGCTGAAGGCCAGTTTTCCATAGAATGCGACCCGACAAGATCATTTGAGATCAAGAGAGAAAACGCCAGAATGCGGCAAGCGGCCTGATTCCTGAGTCAAGGAAGCCAGAAGCTGAGGTGTAAAGACTTCATAGCAAGCTGCGTCGTATATGTGTGTATGAGGCGCACTCTTTGACTATTTACCCTGACGCCATACTTGTGTGGACCCCCTTCCAATCGTTTTTAGACACATGGTCCAGCTCATAGCATATCCTGGCCCAGCCACTCCTTCCTCGCATCGAGATGAGCCAGAGGTTTAGATTCCCACCAAGCGTGGGGGTGTAACACCAAAGCGGTGCTCACCTGGATAGGGGTCATGGTCAAACTTCCATGGGGTGACTAGGGGAATGCATAGCGCTTTTCCCTAATGACAAGAACCGCCGCTTCCTCGAACTCATCATTCTATCCTCGAGTAGGCCAACACGACAAGTTCCCCAGAGAACGATCAAAGTTCCATGATATCAATTGATGCAATATGACAGCATAATGTATGGAACTACTGGACCCAGATGATACACACATGGCGAGTGTTATAGACGAACTATAATGCTGACCACCCAGGCCGATGAAGCTACAATTGGTGTAGAGTACTTTTCTCCTCAGTCACTCTTAAGGAGCTTTTGATTCGACACATAGGAGAGATATGGTTGTCAGTACGACGGTTCCTGCCAACGGGTTTTCTACTCCACAGAATCTCATTCAACGAGCTGGCTTGTTCTTTTTCAGGTAACACCATTAAATCACTTTGTGTTGACACATGCATCGCCAGCTGCAGAGCAGAAAAGGCTCGAGACCTGATAGTAGTCGGTATGGCCTCAGGCAAAAACCTTAGGCCATTGAGAGTTTTGTATAGGAGCTATTGTTATACAGAGTCGCTTCAACAACAGAGACCGGATATGGGTGCTCGCTGCTGGTTCAAGATCGAGACTTGCCAGAACCGGTGACTCATACTGGAACACACTTTTTATCGACGGACTCGGGAGTGCCAAAGATCAGCCCATTCAGTTTCAGAATGGTCGACAACGTGGTTGGGGGACCCTGAATGAGATGTGAGGGCACAGTTTTGTTCGCTTGGAGACATGGATCATGGCTGAAGGAAGTTTTGTGCTGTTAAGAAAGCCAAAGAAAAGGTACTCCCCCTCTCAAACATCAAAGCAACAGGCACACCGAGCGTGGGTCTGACAAAAAAGAGGAATGCTGGAACACAACACTGGAATACTTGTAGAGAGAGCAGAAGGGAACCTTCCATGATTTCGTCTAGAAGATAGGGGGAGATCGGCGAGTTGGGAGACAGCGCAGGAAGAAGAGGGAGAGTTCGCAGAACGAATAACAGACTGCTGATAGAGGGAAAAGTATGAATGACACGACTAGAGGATGCTCTCGCAGTCTACACAAGGATGGTAGTCGCACGATGTTCACAGACGATCCGCTACAAGTGGACCTTCCGAAATTCCCTTCTAAACACCAGCAAATGGATAAGAGGTAGGCTAATGATTCCAAATATTGCAATATCAACAAAGAGACTTGGACATGTCCCAATGGATTCATACTCTCTGAGTGCTCATGTCCTTTTTATAGAAATGTAAAGTCTTCAGAATGCTGTAATGACTGAGATATTGTGATAATGAATGGCTCTTTCTTGCAGCGCACTATTGTATTAGTATTCAACGAGGCGACGGGCAATCTAGGCCCTCAAGGATAAAAGAAAGCTATTTTAATAAAAAAGATATGCTGAGAAAATTCTTACATTCTAACGGATGGGGTGCCTCTAAAGCTATTTAAAAATTTTTTTCTTCGCGAGCCGAGGAGTCAAGTATCTTGACCTATCACACCGTGACCAATTCCCGTGTATTTCATTAGTCTGCTCACTGAGTCATGAGAAGCTCTGGATTGTAGGTCGTTATTTTTTAGAACAAGTAGTTAGTTACTCACGTTCTGGTCATTCATCTTAATATATAAAGGAGGAGGGAGGAGGTGATGTGTTACACTGACAGGACAGTGACACGTTCTATTACGATGGATTTTACGGTCGCAAGCCGTTCCACACTCTGCTCACAAGTTATAGAGTTTGAAGTTTGCATATCTTTTAAAAATTATTTGCTTTAACTTTCAAGTCGAAATAAAGAGTGGAATGGAATGCGATGATATGGAGGATATCGCTAAAGAAGATTATAATTAAAGTCACTATAAGAATAATAGGTTAAGATTTTGAACATTCGAAGGGATGGCGCTTGTCGACCTTAGCGAAAATTATATAAGTCAAAAGAAATGAGCTCTGGAGAGTGTTTGCTCTTGACTTTAATAGGAGATTACCTGACAGCTCATCATGTAGCGCGTCACCATTGGTCAGCACACCGTCGAAGGCAACAACAGCGCCCTTGCGCCCTCTTTTTCTTTCTCTTTTTCTTTTAATATTGCTTGTTGGTAAAATATTATCTATGTCTAATAAATTATGATGATGATTATGATGTTATAAGACTTTCAATCATTTTTTAATCAAGTTATTATCATTGTTAAATATTTTATATGTTGATAAAATAATTTTTCACTTTAAATTAGGAAAATTTGCGAAGGAATACCTTTTAAAATATTTTTTTTTTTTGTGAAAAAAAGAACCTTTTAATATAAATAAAATTTTATGATGTGACACAGAGACCTTTAAACAAAAACAATTTTCGATGGAGAGACTTTGATGTCTTTCTTCCCGACGTTGATCACGACTTGTTCATTCGGCACTTAGCCTCTCCCCGTAATTTCTAATTACATCTCTTTCTTCAACTTGCCTCCTATGTTCCTCGGCCAAAAAATTAGTTTCCTTTCATAGCAATCTTAATATCCCTGATTTTCCCAAAATCTCATAGAATCTTTTTTTTTGTTGAAACGACATGCTCAATTTGCTTTACAACCCTTTAGTTTGGTTCTCGTAAACTGATTATCACTCGCGATAACAGTGTGAAAGTAGCCCCGCGACCGAACCATATTTTCGAAGCGACAAGTGCCACAAACATACATACAAAGTGTTCCGCCGTAACCCTATTTCTACACTATCAGCCGACTGTCTTTAGATATATTTATTTGTATTGTCTTTACCATGTTCATAATTTTAACGTTACTGAATTTGGTCAAATTAGTTAAAGGGGGGCACTAGTTCCGATTCTAGCTGAAGAGGATACTTCATCAGACGTCGCTCTCGAATCATTTTTTGACGTCGATCTTATGGTTGTTGATTGTTATAGACTTATAGTGTACGATCTCTCTTAGTTGTGGCTGATTATTTTTGCCTGATTACTACTTTGTAACTCGTTTCCCCGCCCCCAGTTTTCGACCACTTTTGGGGTGCTAATATAAGGCGCTCAATGTAGTTATTAGTGTAGTTACATAGGAATACATTAAACTGTTGTATGTCACAAGAGCCAGGTAGTTCAATTCTCTTAGTGTGTTCATAATAATCCTTAGCTCTAATTTATTTGTTATTTGTCTGTTCAGGCTGGCGTTTAGTCTTTCTGAATTGAATATCTTATTGAATGATTTGTCATGCTCAGCGATTACAGATTTGTCTTGGCATTATATATTATTTAATAGGTGCCACGCTCTAGCATCATCCGAGAATTACGCTATTATTAGCAGCGATGATGTTTTGGGACGGAGGAAAGTATACTGTAGAACAGAGCTAAAGCGTGATTATGATTCGTCTTAGCAGTGGGGGGGAAATGGAGTGCAGAGTTGTAAGAAAGAGTGTAATTGAAGTATAGGGAGGGTCACGCCGGACAATCGTAAGTCAACGTTGGAAAGGAACATCAAGGTCTTCTCCTCGCAACTTTTTTTTTGTTAAGTTCTCTTTTTCTCACAATAAAATTTTATAAAAGGTCTTTTCTCTAGAATGCGATACGCTGTAAAAAAAAATATATACACGTGAAAGCTGAAGGGAAGGTCTGCTTAGAGTAAAAGGTCTTTTTTTTTCCCTCCGCAATTTTTTCTTTATTATAAGTTTTATGAGTATTTGTTGCAGTTTAAATAAAATAAAAACATAATTAAATGTTCTAAGCATATGTGTAATAATACAAGTACAAATGATGTTGAGATAGTTTCGAGATGAGTGGGATGATATATCCTAATCTATCTCTAGTAGAAGTTTACACGTACGATAATTGTTCGTTTAGACAGTTTGCGTCAGCGTCTGTGTAACAGTAGTGAATTTTGTCGATGCGTCGTCAATATAAATAGAGCTCGGAGATTATTATTAAATAACCCGGTAGATTATCATTGCATAGGCGCATTCGAATGAAATTTATAAGTTAGTATAAGATCTCGGACTAAGCAAGGCCACGCCACCAGAAACGAGTTGTCGTGGGTTTGGTATGTCAATGGGGGCCACCCGGTAACGGTGGTTTTGTCCATGTGTAGCAAAGACCACTCCAGTTAGGAGGGGCCACGCGACAGAGTACGTTGATAACGACGGCTCCACGTAGCTGCCCGTGGGCGAAGAGCGAGTGAATGGCTATGTAATTTTTGGTATGGAGCCACCCTCTGTCTGTGGCCAAATTCGGGAGTGTCAGCCAATCTTTGTAAAGAACTACCGAAGTTAGTAGTTTTTCTCGCCGCTGGAGTTGAGTCCTTCGCTGATGTGTAACGTGTAGAAGACATGAGTTTTAAAATTTTAAAAGAAACATTGTTTGATGTTCTGTGTTTTAATAATTAATATAGTTATGATTACTTAAATAACCATATTTTAATTGTTAGTATATTCAAAGTGAGATTTGAAGTCTACTTATTATATGAAAGAATGAATTTTGGTTGTATTTGTGCAAACATATTAATTTTCTGATTTATTTACTTAACTATAAAATAATTTCATTTTTTTGGCAATTAAAAACAGTTATTCATTTAAAAAAATTAAGAGAATACAAGGGAACACAAGAGAAAGAGAACATGATAGACCGAACCATTTTCTAGGAAGGGTGTGACAATTCAAGAGTAGATTCGTCCTTTCAATTTCATTTTCATGGACACAAAGTCCAAAATTAAAAGAAAACCAAATTACTACTAGTATCACTAAGATATACTACAAAAATATTTTTAGGTTTTTAAAATTTTTTTGACGTGTTTATTTACTTAACTTTAACATATTTACTTAACTACAAAATATTTTCATCAACTGTTTAGTAAATGATATTTTGATGTTCTAAAACCTATTTTGGACACTAAATAATTATATTGAAGCATTGGTAGATTAATTAGTTGTATTAGAACATAAATTTAAGTCATACAATATTTTGTATGTTGGAAATAAATTTTCAGATTTTATTAAGGGGCGTATAATAATAGTAAGGCATGCTAAGAAAGTTTTAAGTCATCAATATTGCATTCCCCTAAAAAAAGTCATCAATATTTCATGTAAATATTATTTGACATACCATGTAATAAAGTTTTTAGAAATCATTCTTAGGTATTTTCATCATTTGTAAATATTTTACACCARCCGTATCATAATTTTAACAACACTTATATTAAGGATTCTTACTTCCTAAATAAAGATAATGATTATTAGTTGAAAAGCATGTGATGAAGTGAGGTTTATTAGTACCTTTTTTCAAGGGAAAACATAAAAGATAAATGTATTATGCTAGTGGTCCAAAAAAGCATTGCACTAGTGCTGCCAAATAAGGATAATGATGTGTTTAATTTGATGGTTAAAAGAAATAGTAAGGGTGTTTTYGTAATATCAACACAAAAATTTACGAAAAATAAAAATAAATACAAGTGCTGCTAAATTAGGAAAAATTGAAATAGACAATCCCACCTTTTGGTGGTCTAATAATCTCAAGTGAGCAAAATTTTTGAATAATCCCACCTCTTACCGCAATCTGCTCAAAATGGTTTTTTTTTACCCATAACCTGTTCAACAGGTTACATTTTTTTTTTAATTTACAATTTCACCTCTAACCCCTCAAATCACCATAATCACCACCTCCACCATGACACCCACCCGGATTCAACACACTCTCGTCGCCTGGCTTTCCCTTCGCACCGCCGCAAGCACCACACACGAACCGACCTACTCACTCTCACCCACGAAACCACCAGTTCGCCACCATGCATGAACCTACACTCGCTCACGAAAATAGTCAAACCCACCACCACACACAKAATTACACAAACACTCATCCACGTTGGCCACGAAACCATCACCTCCACTCAAAAACTCACACCCACCACGAAACCCTAACTACATTTTCAACATCAATACCATGAAGACGAGCAAGCCTAGAAGAGCGATGTTCTTCGACCATCAATTCCTGTTGAAAAGAGTTATTTTTTACACCCAATTCGCCCAAAATAAGGTTGTTTTCAACAGAGTCTTTGAGTAGACGACCACCGTATATGAGATTGATTGATGATGTGCTGCAATTAATTCGCCTTGCTATGTCTTCACGCAARGTGGGAACTGTCCAATTTTGTAATTCAAGTTSTATCACACCAGTTCATGCTCCTTGTAATCCCCCATAAATTTRGGATAWTTATAATTATATTTTCTTATAAATACGAAACAATTATTTCATAAAACGATGCGAGTTATTTAAATTCTTATTTCGCTTAAGATATATTTTATAAATTTATTTTTAGTTGATTTTATTTTATTTTATCCAACAAAAAAAAAGGATATTCAAATTTATCTAACTAAAATCTAATTTATAAAAAGGGTTTTAGTTAGGGCTGTTCATTTCGGATTATCCGATCCGATCCGAAATTTCAGATATCCGAAAATTTCGGATCGGTGATATCCCGATCCGAATCCGATCCGAAATTTTCGGATATCCGAAATTTTCGGATATCCGAAATTTCGGATATCCGATTTTTTCGGATCGGATATTCGGATATCCATTGATCCGTTTTGTGGTTTTTTTTCCCATTTATTTATTCTTTGCTATACTTGTTACTTGACTACTTTAGTGGAATACATTATACATGGCAGTGATTGTACATATTTACCTAAGTACTTAGTAGAGTTAGTACTTACTATTTACATGATTTATAAAAAATTAAAAACATATAAAAAAATTAATAGCAAACCATACAATAAATAACTAAATATAAATATATAATACATTAAATCATTAATTGATTAAAACTTACGTACACAAAGTCTAGTTGTATAAATATATTATAAGTCAAAAACAAGCTTAAATTCAATTTTAATCAAAAACAGATTTAGATTCATCAAAACTGTCCAAATACTACTAGAAAACCAATCTGAAATTTGTGTTTAAGCCATAAAAATTCAACTTGATTTCATACAACTCATACATCACAAAACAACCATTTAAATCAAATCTCACTTCAAAAACCCCAATTTTTTAAACACCTAAATTATAATAAAACAAATCTGAAAATTTTCATCCAAATGAAATCATTCAAAATAATAATATAACTAACAAACTATTTTTAAAAATGGTGTATAAGGAATTGATTGTTGAGTGAAATTAAGATTTAAAAAGCAATTCAAATAATGAGATTAAACATGGGAAAGGGAAGAAGAAACAAGAAGAGAAAGGATGGAGAGAGAAGAGAGCCGACGTGGTCGTGTATGGTAAGTCGAACGGCGGCGCCCTGATGATCGCAAGCAATAGCAACAGGTGTGCGCGCCAAAGCAGCAGCACAAACCCAACGACAACACAACAGCTTTATGCGCCGCAACAACGACGCAAAACACAAGCACCGTACAGCAGCAGCAACCAGACAGCCACTGCCGCAGAAGGTAAGGGCAGCGGGGCAGCGGCTCCGGTGGTGGTAGGACAGCGCAGTAGCACGTCGTGCGACAGCTCTCTCCTCTCTCTCTCTCTCTCGTGTGTTCTATGTCTCGGCTCCTCTCTCTCCTTTTTTTTTGAAAGACTGAATGGAGTGGCGGGTATATAGTTGAATAAAAAATAATGAAGGAGTATAGGGGGATTAAACTAGGGCTGTCAAAAAAATCCGATCCGATTTTCCGATCCGTTTCCCGCTCGATCCGATCCTTTTTGAATGAATATCCGATCGAATTTTTGAATTCGGTATTTTCGGATCGGTTCGAATTTCAGAACGGATCTCGGATCGCAATTTTACATTCGGATCCGAATTAATAAATAATGGGCTTTTTATTTAAAAGGAAGTTCCGGAGAAAATTTAGGCCTCCCAGAAGTAAAAAGCCAAAACGGACCCAAAACTCACTCACTGACTTCACTCACTGACCTTCACTCACAACTCACAAATCAGAAACCTAAACACTCCATCGCTCTCTCACATCTCTCTCTCATCCATCTCTCTCACTCGATCTCTCACTGCAAGCTGGCGGTCACACTTGCGACAGAGGTCGAATCGACTCAAGGTAATTATACCTAATAGTAATTGGCCTGCACACAATCACGTTATATGAAATAAATTGATAATGAATGCAAAAAATCACCACTTTAGAATTTATATGCTCAATTGCAAACCAAATCAGAATTCAGAGATTAATATGAATGAATTTGAGATGAATGCAAAATTCTGGCCTGTGCTGCTGCTTTCCTGCTTCCTCATTGATATTATGGCCTTCGGCCCTCTTGCTGCGTGCTTCTGCTTCATTGCTTCTTTTTTTTCATTTAGATTATTTAATATAAATATACACATTTCGGCATTTCTGCTTCATGCCAGTGAGTGCGTTGCTTCTGTTCCGCTCCTAAATTATTTATATGTTTTTAGATAGAATTGATGTTAATATATTATTAATTCCTCTTATTTATATGTTTTAGATTTGTCTCAGATATTCAGCTTGTTTTTTTTTTTTAATCTGATGATGTTCATATTAATTAGTATAGTTACAGAATTATGTTTTAAGCAAATAGCCAAATCGTTAGATTATCCAGCTTTTTTAATTCTGATAATTCAGCTTCATTTTTTTAATCTGGTATTCTGAATTCGAATTGTACTTGTCATATATTATTTTGTTGATTGTAGTATGATGACAGTAGAATGCTGTTTTTTTATAACTAGTTTAGATATGTAATTAAGCTGGATGCTTGTCTAACTTTTTTTTTTTTTTAATGATTTTAGTATTGTTCACCGGGATAGGTACAGTATAATGAAGAAGTGGATAAAGTATACCATATCGGATGATGAAGTTGGTTGGGAAATCAATCCGGCGGAAAAG
This sequence comes from Bassia scoparia, assembly GCA_008642245.1. NCBI lineage: Eukaryota > Viridiplantae > Streptophyta > Magnoliopsida > Caryophyllales > Amaranthaceae > Bassia > Bassia scoparia. Next base: position 40,539 of record SNQN01005804.1, read on the forward strand.
GAAGTTGATCAAACATGTTCAAAACAAAACCTAGAGGAGTAGGGAAAGGAAAAAGTTCTCCTCATCACTAACAAATGATCAAAAGCTCCATTACACCCTAATGTAAGTGATCAGCAAACACTTACAAGGAAAAAAAAAGTCTCCATATTGGGCTCATTTATAGATACTTCTGATTAATGTGGCTAAATGTAATTATTGTAAGGTGCTTTTGAATGGTTGTGCTTCCTAAACAAGGAACAACACCTTGAAATCATGTTTTGAAAAGATGTAAAAGTTATCCTCCCCAACATGATAGGAACAAAAGATGATGACTTTAATCTAAAACAATGTGAAGAAATGGTTCCACTGAAATTGTTAATGCATCCAAATTATGCCAATTTGATATGATCATACTTAGATAGCATTGCAGAATGGAAGAAGTGTATAATGAATTACCATTATGTTTGTTGAGCATGAGGTTTTCTACTTTGTAAGTCAATGAACCCTCATCTTGTATTCCATCACGTTACTACCGGACAACGAGATTGTTTTCAATTATCAATTATAAAAGAAAAGAATGGAAATAACTTTTTAGCTAGTGTCATCTCGAAAATTTGTCTCAATACCGGATGTTGTGAGTTTGGACAAAACTGAGTTATATGTGTCTAACAATTTTTATTGTGATGATTGGGAAATTGCATACAAGACATAATAAGGACATTTTTTGTCAACTACTGGGTCATGTGGAGAAGTCATTGGTAGTATAACTATTGAAAATTTTGAATGCTTCTGGGTGAATTAAAGAAAATAGACTGTAACTGTATAATGCAAGTCCCAATGACTTTAGCAATTCAATATTTGATCATTATGCTCTCCATGCCATCTACAAAGAATAAAGTAAAGAAAGAAGTCTTCTAGCTTCTTACACCTAGTTGTTGATTCAAGTTGAAAGGAAATGATATGATTTTGAAGATCTTATTATCCAAGTAATTCTAGTAGAAAAGAGGTTGTCTGTTGGATTGTGAGAAAAAAAATGAGTTGGAAAAATACTTGGCGTGATGAAGTGAGCCCAGCAACAAGACGAACTTTGAAATCTATCATGGGGAAGATAGAGTGAAGACATATCCTATCCTTGCTCTCATGGCTCGAAGATGTTCTTGTGCCCATATTACCCGTTCAACGGTGCCATCGGAGTCCTTTTAGTACGGTGAGGAGCTTTCTTGATTCATTTCGTACTTCTTGATCCTAGAATGGAGTAAGAGGGACTCTTTCTGCTCAGAAATTGGCTTCGAGTTACTCATAAACCCTTTCCTAATTTGAAGAGAAACTGCTTGAGTTGGAAAGCCTGAACAAGGTTTAATTTTCTCTCTCCTCTAACTTAAAAAATCATTTGCTTTTTGTTTAAATAAAATTACTGTTGTGTATTATTCACAACTTTTGTTCTTTTTTTTGAACAATCTAATTGTGTAGGAATGCAAGATTTATTTTGAGCAACCACTATTGAGATTATGGACTCACTTGACACTTTTTGAGCATTGAAAAGCTTTGAAGAACTCATGACTTTAACTTGAGATGTCTGGATTTATGGATACTTGTTGTGTAAATATAAGTATTGTCTATTGTGGTTTGTAACTTATGAACTATGACTTTTTTCTTGAACTTTGGATTGGACTTTGACTTGGACTTTTAAAATTTAGAACACCTTTGAACTCTGATTTTTTTGAGTATTGGTAGTTGGTATTTTCCTTACTATGTAGTTTAGTTGAATAA